>CM076578.1:936057470-936343988 GCA_034641835.2 Pinus albicaulis | reverse complement strand
TTCAGGGTTTAGTTTTCAGAGGTAGGCTAGAGGAAGGTTCAATGAGTCTTCATTTCAGGAATGTCATCGTAAATAAGGCGAGATTGATTCTTCTTCAAAACCCTGTTTTGAAGAAGAAGTCATCAAATATGTTTTTATGATGAATATGTAACTTGTCAAAATGCCGCAATTCACCACCTTCAAATGGCGCCTTGTTTCATCTTCGCCACTTATACCTGTGAGACAAACAGAATCCATCATGTCAATGACTAAACACACAACCCAAAGCAAAGTTGGAGAAGTAAGCCACAAATTTCCGGTTACAGAGTTTCCTTTTGGTATGATATTTGGCTATGTGATGGAGTTATCAATTTGAGGAAAGTAAAATACGCAGAAACAAAAGGCTTGATTAGCTTTAGATGTCATGGTGCAAGAAACCATTTATATCTAATCACAGCTTGTACTTCCAAATATTTCTCGCTCAGATTTTATAGCAAATTACTTGGGAGATTATGTTTTCTATGGTGCATGTGATGAAAATGTTTTTGTGGTTTCTCCAAGCATAGCATGGTCGGAAATTTGTCATACATTTTCTATCATAAAACATTCCTACTTGTCGGTTTCTGGTTTACATGTTGTTCAACTTAGCTTTGGTGTTTTCTTCGGTGTACATTGTGACACATTTTGCACCTGCAGCAGCAGGCTCTGGCATCTCTGAAATTAAGGGCAAAAGCTTATTTCCAACGATCCATAGCATATAAAGTGAAATCGGAGTTTGCTACTTGGTTTGAGCTTCTGAAGCATCAAGGACAGTATTTGAAGGTCGAAGGACCCACTTGGGCAAGAGCGACCCACCTGGGCAGAGCGACCCACTCGGGCAGGTTTCGTAGTGCAAAATTACAACGGGCGCGACCCACTTGGGCAGAGCGACCCACTTGGAGAAGAGCGACCCACTCGCCAGCAGAATTCCGGAAAATCGATTTGAGCGCCCAGTTTCGATTTAAATCTTCTCCAACTGTCTACAAACAGGTTCTAAACTATTACTCAGATCTGGTTACTTAGCCAAGGAATCACTGGAATGAAAGGCATACTTTAATCTCTTGACAAGCATATGCCTGCGGCCTTGTTGTTTAACCTCTGCTGCAGACTTCTTGGCACATGGATTTACATTATGTAGGGAATTACTGAAGCAGTTCTTGATCTGAAAGGTTCGGCTGGGTATGCCTGCTACACAATGGATCAGTGTTTATAATGCTCGTCGGCCGATGAAAACAGAGATACCACTATAATGTGGCTGATACAAGACTTACACAACATGTTGAGAAAAGAAATGAAGATGGCCTTTTTATAAGTAGTGAGCTTCTTGCTCAAATTTGTGGGCTCTTATCATGGATGCGGGAAATGGATTCACTGCACAAGTTTATGAGCTTGATGATAGTCATGATTTCAAGATAAATAATAAAGCACGAAGACAAGATCTCAAGCAATGGTCAGGCGTTGCCGAGATGCCGGGTCGAGTACATCGAATTTCCAAATGCGCATCTCAAAGGTCAAGCTGGCCAAGTCCAAAGCTGGAGCTCATCAGATCTACCAAACTAAGCGTAGCAAGGGTTAGGGACCATTGCATCCGCAGCGGAATGGGGCAAGGAACTATATCGGGATATTAAGGAATAGTTATTCCCATCGATCACAAGGCCTGTTTCATGCCCACACTGAGAAACTCGGACTCTCTCAACACCTTGTTGCAGTACAAAACTTGGAGAGCTTGGACAGAAATGCACGACAAAAATTATCGCATTGAGATTCATTAAACCTGAGTTTCTTCCCTTTGTCGAAACAAACGTCCCTTTTGCAATCCAACACCTGGCCCTTTCACTTCAGCCAAAAATAAACAAAGACACCTCTTACCAAATGAATAGGATTCGATTCCTATTTCCAGACTTTATTCAACGGGATCTGCGCTCCATGTGTCGGCCATCAGAGGATTTTTAGAGGAACGCTGTTTTATTTTAGAATAGAGGAAACGCTCTTTTCTATTGTTGTAACTGCAGGTGAAACAACGCCCCTGTTTTGGGGTCGATTTGTTTTTTCTAGAATAGTTTATTTAATGTATTAAAATAATCATTTGTGAGTGGGGGAGAGAGTTCTGAGAGCTAGTGTAGGAGAAAAATAGAGTTTTATTGTACAATTTTAGACAGAGATTTTAATGGAGAAGTATAGCTCTGTTTTCTGAGATTCCTGTGGCATGAGATTTAACATTTGTGTCTTCTTTTGTTTCATATGTAGCATGTTATGTGTTTATGTCATTTCATGATCGTTTCCATTTGAACAAATGAAGTGTTAAGGTAGAATTCATAATTTATATGCTCTGCCTTTAAGTTTGTTCAAATTTAGTGTTTTCTTCTGTTTGACAAGGATTCATCTTCTATGCCCTTGTCAACTCCTCAGCAGTCTTGCCATTCCATTTAATCTCAATTTGATGTTAAACTTCATGCTTATCTTGCCTTAGGAGATAATCTGTGTTTTTCATTTGATCTCTGCTCTTGCTGTCTTTGCCTCACACAGCCCAGAAACCCAACATTTATTAAAAACCCTTTTTATATCAGTTTACTAGCCTAAAATTAGCATTCCTTATCGGTCATCTCAGCCCCTTGAAGATCCTTTTGCCGAGATAGACCCGGAGAGAGCCCTCTCCTGTCCTCGTAGGGCTAGCTACGAGGCTAAGGTTGGTTTGATGTTGCCTCGAGTTTTGCCTTCTTTCAGCCTGTGGCAGATTCGAGTGCTAACATAGTGGCGACCATACTGGGGAAGATGGTTTGCTGTTGATGTTACAGTCGACTCGTAGATTGTCTTGCCCCAGTGCAGGAAATCAAGTTGCAGATCTGATGCTGATGGTGGACAGCAGTCAGACACCGCAAGGCTGAAATCATTCACCCGACGACTTCACACACTAAACAATCCAGACAATCAAATGCTCCATGGTGATTTCACTGCATGCAGATCAGTAGCTTCAGAATTGTCAAGATGGACCGGATTGCAAGAAGATACGCTCCCATGAGCCGAGATCACATTCCAGGTTTTCCGAATAAGATGCCCAAGGTGGATTGGTCAAGGAATCTGCCTACGTTTAACAATGATGGTAAGAAAGATGCTGCTTTACATTTAGTCAGATTTCACATGCATATTCGCAAGTTGAAGGTTGAATTTCCTGAAGATTGCTTGATGAAGATATTCCTGGCCACTCTGGAAGGTGAAGCTCAGTCATGGTATGAAAATTTACCGCTGGCCTGTATTTACTGTTTAAAGGACTTTCATGCCCTGTTCATTGAAAGATATCAAATGTCTTATCCATCATTAAATTTAGTTCATGACTGTTGCAAACATGCTTATTCTTTTATTGAAAGCCTGGAGAAATATTATGAAGATGATAATTTCATGAATGATGAAATCATGGAGGCCCTGTACGAGAATCCATTTCAGCAGAATGAAGAGAACCTAACGGATACCTATCAAGGTGCTCAGGAGACTTTGCAGCAGGTTGATGGCCATATGGCTGAAAATGATGAAAGGCAGAATGTCATTTCAGATCTGCCCACGGAAGACAGCAGCATGCAAGTAAGTCCAGTTCTAATTGCAGATTGTGATAATGTCCAGACAGCTACTTCAGATTCAGATTCAGATCATGATGACCAAGCATATCTTGTGCTGAAGCCCATCAAGGAGAACTCTGCTATTGAAATCATCTGGGATGCAGAAGACACAGTAATGGATCCAAATGTTCTCAGTCATACTGTCAGCCCATCATTAGAACACAACCTTCATGAAGAAGCAATCCAGTCAGTTCATGAAAATCAAAATGAGATCTTTGTGCAAGTAAGTGATAAATCTCCTTTCCATAACTCAGTAATAAATGATAGTTTGAATGCCCTGTCATATGAAGATAATTACTGTTTAAGCAGAAGAAAACAAAAGGCATTGTCTCCTTTGTCTGAAGATGAGATAGATCTACTTTTGAAAGGTCATGTTTCAGCCGAAGCTACAACAGATTTGCAGTGCACACATAGTCAGGAAAGTGTTGGTGAAATTTCTTCCTCTGTTGAAAAAGATGATTGTCTTGTAATCAGTTGTGTAGATCAGCAAACAGATAATTTTTTCCTTCACAAAGATGATAAGGTTGTCATGTTTGATAATCTTGAAGATTGTTCTTTGTTTAACAATGACCTAGATCATGAAGTTGAGGGATATATGTCAGAATTTCTCATGGTCAAGGAAACTACAGCTAACACTCAGATGGCAGATTTGTGCATTTCTATCCCTCAAAAATCAATTGTCCTTTCAGATCAGAAAGAAGTGGATACTAGTATTTTCGCAGCTGTATCTCCAGATAAGCCAGTGCTTCAGGATTTTCAAGATCCCTTCAGCATTCTTCTGCAAGCATTAGAAAGGATAAATGTTGCCTGGTTTATTGTCATGAGCTTTGCTTTCAGTGATTGTGTTGAGTTGCCTACAGGTTTAGCATTCTGCCTACTTGAAGAGAGTAAGAGCAGAAATTTGAGGTGTAGCCATCTGCTGGATTGGTTGCATTGGAAGGCCAATTATACATGATTGTACATATCACATCAGTATGCAGGGGGTTGCCATCAGGGTTTTGAAATTTTGATGGACTGCTGCCCTTTTCAGAAATTTTTTGTTTAATTCAGTCATTTCAGTTTGCATCAAGTCAGTGTGAGTCGAATTTCTAGTTTAAAAACTGAGTTATCAGTCTTTAGTTTGTTTGTCAGAATAATGATTCCATCGCCCAATGGATGGAGGCACTGTCTGCTCTCCCAAAGTTCTGCGGTTCTTGGCACCTCCAAGAAGCGACAGCTGCCATTCCCATTGGAGCCAATGTTAGACTCCGTCTTGTCAGTCTGCTGCAATCAAATTCACCAAGGTTCATTTCTCCTTATTTGCAGTCATTAAAGAGTAATTGTGGAGTTCAGGGTTTAGTCTTCAGAGGTAGGCTAGAGGAAGCTTCAGTAAGTCTTCATTTCAGGAATGTCGTCATAAATAAGGCGAGATTGATTCTTCTTCAAAACCCTGTTTTGAAGAAGAAGTCATCAAATATGTTTTTATGATGAATATGTAATTCGTCAAAATGCTACAAATTCTCCAGCTCTTCAAATGGCAACCTTGTTTCAGCTTCAGCAGCTCTATGCCCTATGAGATAAACAGAAATCCATCAGTCAGTTGATCAGAAACACAATACCTAAAGCTAGAGAATAAGCCACAAATTCTGTATTACAGAGTTTCCTTTTTGGTATGATATTTTATTGCAGATGGAGTTATCAATTTTATGGTTAAAATACCAGAGGAAACAAAGGCTTGATTGGATTTAGATGTCATGGTTCAAGAAGCCATTTATGTATCCACACTGCAGGCTTAATTTCCAAATATTTCTCGTTCAGATTTCATAGCAAATTTTACTTGGGAGATTTTGATGAGGGATCAGATTTCAAGGGGTTATTTTCATGTGTAATGTTAGAATAAGGACTAACTGCTTTCGGTACAACACATGGGCCATGCCCTTTTCGAAAGAAAAAACTTTTAGACAATGTAAAGCCAGGCACAAAATTGTAACATTTGAGTATGAAAGCTAAAAGCTTTGGGGTATATGAACGACATTGGCTAATGCATTTGGGTCTGCAGAAAACATGGTTGCCACCTCTTTTGACAGTAGAGCTGTTACAGTTTTATAATTCGGCCCATGAAACACTCTCAAATTTGGAAAGGCTTGGAGCATCGATATTGCATGGTGTTGATGTAACCACAATGGAGGAGCACCATATCATAAGGAAGATGAAGTTCCATAGAATTGTCTACAACTTCCCTCATGCTGGACAGGTCCGATTTAGCAGTTATCAACAAGCACCGTCACTTGTTGAAGATGTTTTTCAAGATGCACAGACAATGGTAAGAGTTTGGGATCGGCATCAGTATTGCCTCAACAAAATTCATTTCCTTTAACATGTGAAGGTGCACTGCTGGTGTTTACTTCTGCCTTCTCATCTGTTGCACCTGAGGAATATGTGAAGAGAAACTATGCTAACAATATTTCAGAATACAACACAGTTCTTGGATCTCTTAATGCACGGAGAAGAAATTTCTTGCTGCGGGATGTTTATGATGACATGTTATTGGATGGAGTCCAGCCAATTCGGGACACTTTTCACACTTTGATTGTAGGTGCAATGAAAGGAGCTAGACTCCAAGATGCTCTTTACTTCATGGATGAGATGAAATCCACGGGCCTAATGCCAGATACCACAATATATAACTTCATTATATCAACATGTGGAAAGAACAAGAATTCCGACTGTGCTATTCAGGTTTTGGAGGAAATGAAGCGGTGTGGAGTAAAGCCGAGGGGACAAACATATATAGCACTTTTATGTGCTTGTGCATCTTGTGGCCGAGTTGAAGGTCGAGCGACCCACCTGGGCAGAGCGACCCACTTGGGTGATTTTCGCAGTGCAAAATTACAACGTGAGCGACCCACCTGGGCAGAGCGACCCACTTGGAGGAGAGCGACCCACTCGGGCGTTTCTCACGATTGCAAAAATATAACAAGGCGACCCACTTGGAGGTCGAGCGACCCCTTAAAATGTGAACCCGAAATTCATTTTGCTCCCGGAGCTTGGATTTTCCCTCGTGGAGCAGTGGCTCATTGTTCAATTGGATTTGTGATTGGTGGAAGCACAGTTGCGACGTTGCTTTGGCTAGGTAGGATGCTTTAAATCTGAATCTCGGCTTCAAATTCCCAAATGGCATCGAAATTCTTAACCAACATAGAGTCCGATATTTTTATGGCGCTATTGGTTGAAATGAATTCTTGAAGAATCAACGAAATTTCTACCACAGCAGTTATGAAATGCAGGACAAGAATTATCGCATTGAGATTCATTAAACCTGAGTTTCTTCCCTTTGTCGAAACAAGCGTCCCTTTTGCAATCCAACACCTGGCCCTTTCACTTCAGCCAAAAATAAAAAAAGATACCTGTAACCAAATGAATAGGATTCGATTCCTATTTCCAGACTTTATTCAACGAGATCTGCGCTCCATGTGTCGGCCATCAGAGGATTTTTAGAGGAACGCTGTTTTATTTTAGAATAGAGGAAAAGCTCTTTTCTATTTTTGTAACTGCAGGTGAAACAGCGCCCCTGTTTTGGGGTCGATTTGTTTTTTTTTTCTAGAATAGTTTATTTAATGTATTCAAATAATCATTTGTAAAGAGGAGAGAGAGAGTTCTGAGAGCTAGGGTAGGAGAAAAATAGAGTTTTATTGTACAGTTTTAGACAGATATTTTAATGGAGAAGTATAGCTCTGTTTTCTGAGATTCCTGTGGCATGAGATTTAACATTTGTGTCTTCTTTTGTTTCATATGTAGCCTGTTATGTGTTTATGTCATTTCATGATCGTTTCCATTTGAACAAATGAAGTGTTAAGGTAGAATTCATAATTTATATGCTCTGCCTTTAAGTTTGTTCAAATTTAGTGTTTTCTTCTGTTTGACAAGGATTCATCTACTATGCCCTTGTCAACTCCTCAGCAGTCCAGCCATTCCATTTAATCTCAATTTGATGTTAAACTTCATGCTTACCTTGCCTTAGGAGATAATCTGTGTTTTTCATTTGATCTATGTTCTTGCTGTCTTTGCCCCACACAGCCCAGAAACCCAACATTTATCAAAAAACCCTTTCATATCAATTTACTAGCCTAAAATCAATATCAGTGTTTCGTTTAGGTCATCTCAGATCCTTTTGGACATCTTTCACTGAGTCTGACCCGGAGAGAGCCCTCTCCTGTCCTCGTAGGGCTAGCTACGAGGCTGAGCGTGGTTTGATGTAGCCTTGAGTTTACTTCATTTCAGCCTCGAGGTAGATTTGAGTGCTAACAGATCTCATGGGATAAACCAAAACAAAACCAAACAAGCAATCTAGAGGATAAACCACCTCAAGTTACACTCAACCATGGTTATTTCACCTAAACCGGACCAGAAATCACCAAAACAACACAATCTTGGGTTCCTTAGAATTTCCACACCATACCTAGCACAATACCCTCCTCCCACATCTACCCAAGTAATTAGACATCCAGGGTAAACTGTGATGAAGAGTTACTATGATATGATTAAACATCCCATGTCACCTTAAAGAAGTGGAACTGACACTACACAACAACACACAAGCTTACATACCTTCTGCACATGCTTTAGGACACCTAGGATCCATCACAAACTTTTGGGACGCTAGCCCCTAATCCAACCTAACCTTTTCAAGCTTCAATCCCATGGTCGCACGCTTGACATGGGAAAGAGTGCGACAAGAAACCTCCAGTCACATGCACAGCATGGCATGCATGCAATTAGGGACTTTTCCCAATGGTTCTCAGCCTGCGACCCCAATTTTTGTGCCACTTTTCTAGGCCCAAATCCCAAGTCACTGCCTAGAACACCATGATACTTTTAGAATTGAAAGATAATCATATAATAATTATGTAAAAGAAAATACTTGAACATGCACTTGAATGGACCCCTACTAGCCATGACAGGCATTTCTTCAAATCTGTCACAAATATGTGATTGACAGGTCTAAATAAAAAATCTGAGCATAGGGGTCTCATACTTATCTAAGAATTTCTAAGAAGCATTTTTACCTTACATCATTAGTTGCATTATTATATATTAGGTCATAGATACATTGTTCATTCATTTATGAATCAAACATGATGAGAGTCATACATCATTACTGACATAGAACACATTCATAACCATCATATAAACAACAGAAATGACAAGCACATAACCTAATACAATCCACATAATAACAAACATATTTACCCATCAATACAAGAGTAAGAGAGCTCTTATTTACATAATAAAAATGCAACCAAGTATGGGACTTCCACGTTCCACCCCACCATAGACATGGCTAAGCCAAATCTCTCTTCAGCTAGTCACCCCCGTGCCATATTCCAAGCATGAATTTGGGGTATCATAAAACTCATCAATCAAAACCAAACCATGGATTCCAAAGGCCAAACCACCTCCACCCTCAACCAGGGATTCCAACTCATGTTCGGAGATCACAACCATCATCAGATTGGTCTCTACCCAAGCTATCCATGGCTCTAGAGCATTTGATCCAACTAGGGCTTCTAGGACTAGTAACTCAACCCATAGTTCTTGTTGGGCTTCCAGAGCGTTTTTCAAACCAAGGCTTCCAGGACTAGTAACTCAACCCACCAAGGGCTTCCAGAGTGTTTTTCCAACCAAGGCTTTCAGGAATAGTAACTCAACCCAAGTTGTTATGAGGCTGCCAGAGCGTTTTCCAAACCAAGGCTTATAGGAATTAATAACTCAACCCACAGCCAAAGGCACGTGATAACCAACCATAAAAACAAACAATGAAATGAATCCAAAAAACCATGGTTATCCAAAAAATCACAAGGCTAGGAAAATCCACTGTCAATCCAGGAAATCCTCCATGCCAATGACATATCATGAACAAGAAACCACGTGCATATTCCATGCATGCCAAAACAAGTGAGGAAAACACACATGCAACTCGGTACCGACAATCAAAACTACTTTTATTTTCTGATCCCGATGTCCTCTTGTGCTTTCCTGCTCTTCCTTTTCCTTTTTTCTCCAAAAATCCATGTATGCCACACTCTCCAAGAGTGATCCAAGAAAATATAAGTGTCCAATAGTATGGGAAAGAGAGATAATAGAATGAGAGATCCAAAATTGAACTGCGCAAAAGCCTATGAATTGATCCTCATAAGCCTTTTTATCAATGAGGCCTTTATTTTCTTCAGTTTCCATTATTTTCCTTCATTTTCCTCCTCACATGCAACATGTGACCTTTCACCTTCATTTTCTCCTAATTTCCTTTATTTTCATAAATAAAATGTGAATTAAAGCCTCTGTTCCTTTCCAAATTCCTTTTCCATTGCCTTTGCCAATTTCATTAACCATAATAAACAAAAATGACACCCACTAGAATGTTTTTTCCCAACATTCAACATGGAATATGTGTCCCGTGACCATGGTATTGTTTTTTCCTTTATTAAATTTCACATGGAATTTTGACCAGGGATGTTACAGAACCATCCCCCTTGGGGGAGCATCGTACTCTGTGTTCAGTGACACTTATAAATTAGAAGACTGCTGAAAACAAAACATAATTCCTATGGAGATTCATAACACAGTTAGTTGCATTATTTACAATGGCCACTGCTGAAACACGAAAAACATACCATGTACTAGAGATTTATAAAATATCTCATTACGGTATTTAAAATTATAACCATACAATCTATGGAGATTTATAAATCCGGCTCGATACAGTATTTACAATAATATACACATATACAAATATGCACATTTTCTCAACCAACAAATAAAAGGATACGATGTATGTATCTAAAACAAGGGAATCTAGAAGCTCACACCTCCACCCTCAAAGTAATACCAGAATTTACTTCCTTCCTAGAAAGTCCAAAAACCACTGCCAAAGTTAAAACTGTATCCAATGTCCAACGCTACAATCATGCGCCACTTGTTCTCTCAGTGAATGGTTTTTTGAAATTTGTAACAAGAAACAATGAAATTAGCAACCCGAAAGGAAAAAAAATGCACACACACTAGTGTTGGATTCCAGTCACACATTGGTGAGGAATTCAATTACACATTAGTGCGAAATGTATGCACATAATTTATTTTTCCCTTAAATAAATTGGACAATAAAGTGTAATTTCATCTCATAACAACTTTTATCAATTAACTAAGTCATGAAGACTAAGTTAGCTCAAGAATTTAGAGTTGAGGGTCTAAAATGAAGCATGTATAATGATTCTAATATTTTTGGGGTTCGGTTGCAGTTGTAGCACTAGTGTGGTGTGAGTGTAATCGGTTGACTCAAATTAATTGAGTTAAAATAAGTTAAAATAGTTCTAATTGAGTGATGAGCTAGTGAGAGGCTCAGTGAATTAAATTTGATTCAATTCAAAAGTAGTGATCAATCAGATAACCAATGATTCATTATTAATAGCTACATGCATGTCAATTCTGAGGAAGACCTAGTTGAGACAGAGGTTAAAGGGAACATAACTATCAGTTGTATTATTAGAAAATTTCCTGGGTGCAATTATAAAGTCACAGGAAGGTTAAATTTCCTATTTAATAGGGGCATATTTCCCTAGGGATTGCATGAGAAAGGCTGGGCTTAGAAAAGGTTGATAATTGGTTATGTTTGTCAATTTTTCCTGAGCATTGCAAACCAGTTTTGAGCAGGATCAAAGTGAGCCAGTCAGGAGAGTGCAAGATTTTCTCTGTGTGAGAAAGCATTGTATTGATTCATGATTCCTTGATTTTTTACAACATATGATAGATGGTTTTGAGCATTTTCTTTCCACAGATACATATTTTTTTGTGTTATTGATTTACTTCTTTCTCTTACTTGCTTGTGATTGAGCAATCGTGTTTTATATTCCAAAAATATTTTAGAAGGATTTAGTATCTTGTTTTAGTACATCACAATATCAGATTGAATCCATTGATATAGAATTTCTGTATAATTTATACATGGTATCAAAGAAATATTTCTACATGGTATCAGAGCACCAGGAATCACAATAGAAGAGAAGAAATTGAGTTTGTATTGAACATGTTCAAATTTGCATATTTATTCGTCAGGGTCCAGCAACAGATCTAGATGTCTTTCAATGTCTTGAGACTCGAATATGCACTCGAGAAATTTTTAATTATATTTCATGGAAGGATAGGATAGAGGTAGTGTTGGAGGACAATGGGTTGAAGAAGTTCATAGATACTAATATTCCCAATGTCGCAACAGCAGATTCCCAACTTCTTTATGCATCGCAGAAGAAGGTAGAAAAGGTGAGAAGGATCTTATTAGAGGGAGTTTGAGATCATGCAATCTCAAATATCCATGGGAAGGTGACTCCATATGCTATGTGGAAGACCTCGATAGATCTATTTCAGAATAACAGTGACCAGAGGAATTTGGCACTGAAGTACAAGCTTAAAAAGATCAAAGTGGAGGAGGGCGAGATGATATCAACATACTTGGCGAAGTTCACTCAATGTCTAGATGAGCTTGGAATTGTTGGTGTGATAATAGACCGGAATGATTTGGTGAGCCTAGCACTTCTAGGCCTTCCCAAGAGTTGGAATAGTTACTAGGACTCTGTGAATGGGAGGGAGAAGTTACCAGACTTGGAGAGTTTGTGTTCTGACTTGGTAATAGAAGAGATAAGGCAGAGCACCAGAGACAGGACCTCCAGCACCAAAAAAGAAGAATATTGTGCATTAGTTGGAAAAGGAAAGAAATCCAAGGGAAATAAGTCCCAAGGCAGAGTAAGGGAAAGAGAAAATTTTCCAAGATCAGTTGTTTTCACTGTCACGAGCATGGGAACTATGCCTCGAATTTTCCACAGAAGAAGGCAAGCACGAAGGAGCCTGCAGTTGTAGTGGGTGAAGTGCTAGCTTCATAGTTCAAGATTTATTTTACTCTGATTGCATGCATGGCCAGCACTGTAATGGGATGCATGTGGTATCTAGACAGCGGTGCCTCATTCCATATGACAGGGAATATAGATCTCTTCAGTGACTTGGAGGAGAAGGACCTCCAGCAGAACATAGAGTTTGGAGATGACAGGAGGTATAGCGCGACCGTCATAGGTACAATTACCTTTTAGAGGGATTATGCCTCCCCTTGTAGACTAGAAAATGTTTTTTATGTTCTAGGCCTAACGAAGAATATTGTCTTTGTAGTAGTATTGGAAGACCGTGGTTATGATGTGATGTTTATAAAAGGAAAGGTTTTCCTTAAATACATAGCCATGGGACAAGTGAAATGGATCGATATAAGAGTCATTAACCTGTATGCTCTCAAGGTTAAGGATGCATGAAAATCTTTGAGGAGCAAAGAAGTGGTTAATGACTTGGTGTTTGAGAGGGAGAAATTATCTCTCAACATGTAGGCTTAGAAGCAGTCTCAGAAGGTTGTGGAGTAGCCATAATTGGAGAAGAAGAGAGCAGACTGAGTGGAAGAGTTCACTCAAGCAGAGACCTCCAGGAGGGGCGAATTTCAAGCCAGGTGGGCAGAGGGAGTACATGCAGCTATACCTCTCGGTGTGAGGTGGGGCAATGTGTAGATATAATCCAAAGAATAAATTTGGGGAGGGTCCATTGAGATGGTGTGTCTCATGGATCGAACCTGGCTATGAGGAGCCCACAGTACAACAGTAGCAGGAAGGATTAGTTAGATTGGTGCAGTCAGGCGTCAGGAAGATGAAAATCAGAGTGAAAAATTTCAGATACTGTAGCACAGATTAGAGTTGGCAACGGTGCAGATGGCATGGATGCAAATGTAAATAGCATCACAAATATTTCAGTAGATAGTGTAGTAACTAGTAGCAGTAAGAAGACTTTGATGATAGATGCATCATATTGATTCAGTTTTTCGGAGGCTATTCAGTTTGAGGAGTTGCAGGTGCAAACAAAACTAGAGAAGTGTTGCATGTAGAACATTCCAAAGGTACCAGATCAGGATAGATTGAATTCCTTTCTTGTTAGAGGGAGTGTTGAAATTTTCAACAAGAAAAATTGAAATTGGAAACCAAAAAGGACAAACAATGCACACACACTGGTGTGGTATTCTAGTCACACATTGGTGAGGAATTCAATTAAACATTAGTGCTAAATGTGTGCATCGAATTTATTTTCCCCTTAAATAAATTAGACAATAAATTGTAATTTCATATCATAACAACTTGTATTAGTTAACTAAGTCATGACGACTGAGTTAGCTCAAGAATTTCAAGTTGAGCATCTAGGATGAGGCATATAGAGTGATTCTAATATTTTTGGGCTTCAATTGTAGTTGTAGCACTAGTGTGGTGTGAGTGTAATCAGTTAACTCAAATTAATTGAGTTAAAATCAATTTACCTAGTTCTAACTGAGTGATGATCTAGTGAGAGATCCAATGAATCAAATTAGATTTAATTCACAATTAGTGATAAATAAAATAACTGATGATTCACTATTAATAAATGCATGCATTTTAGTTCTGAGGAAGATCCAGTTGAGACAGATATTAAAGGGAACATAACTATCAGTTGTATTATTAGAAAATTGCCTGAGTGCGATTATAAAGTCAAAGGAAGTCCATGATGGATTTCTGAATCAAGGAACGTTGAAAAGTTCCTATTTAATAGGGGCATATTTACCAATGGATTGCGTGAGAAAGGTTGGGCTTAGCATAGGCTGAGAATTGGCTAAGTGTTTATCAATTTTTCTTGAGCATTGCAAGCCAGTTTTGAGTAGGATCAAAGTGAGACAGCGAGGAGAGTGCAAGATTTCCTCAATGTGAGAAAGCATTGTATTGTTTCATGATTCCTTGACTTTGTACAATATATGATAGAGGGGTTTTGAGAATTTTATTTTCCCATATACATCTTTTTCTGTGTGATTGATTTAATTCTTTCTCTTAATTCCATGTGATTGAGCGATCGTGTTTTCTATTCTGAAAATACTGTAGAAGGATTCAATATATTTTTTGAGTACATCACAAGATCGGATTGAATCCATTGGTATAGAATTTCTATATAATTTATACACAGTTACTGGCTCATTGTTCCAGGGAAGACTCCCAATGTGCATTTGATTCCATCTAGAAATGCTAATGACAAAAAAAAATCCATCCCCGACCTCCCCTTCTCTGCTACGTAGTCCCTTGGGAAATTTGGTCACCCCCTTCCATGCAGTCACACACCTTCCAAGTTCTGATATAACCCCCATCCCAGGAAGTCCATCCCTTGGCAAGGCTTACTCACATCAGAAGATACAAAACCCAAGGCATATCCCAGCCTCAAAACCATCATATCAATCATAACATGCTTATGGAAATCAATGGAAACTATTGGGAACCAGTTTCCCACAATGGCCTTGCTCCTGAAGTGATTTACCACCATATTTTTTCCTGTTTCAATTCCTTTTGTTTTTGTTGCTAATGCTTTTAATCGGTTTCAACCACCCAACCAGGCATTTCCACGTACCTAACTGCCATTAGATTCAAAATAAATTGAAATAAACTCACATCATAACTCATTGGTAACTCGTCAATAAGGTACACTTGCAATTATGTTCACTTCTTGTCACAAAAAGTCAAACTAGTTATTTGATCAAATCATCACGTATATACATATCACGTCTAGTTAGCTCAAAACACAACCATCATAAATTAAAATCCTGAATCACATGAAATCACCATAAACCATAATCATAAATCACATGTAACCATCATAAGTCATAATCATAGATCATATTCATAATAAAACTGAAATAAAATACCGATAATTATTCCTCATCGGTCCTTACTTCTGCCTTTGTTCTTTTGTACACACACCAGATCAGTTGCCACACCTAGCAAGAACCTATTTCCCTTACTTCTCTTTAATCCCGTACACATACACAGAATGTACAACACATACATCCACACAAGGTGTACAACAACACACAATACATACACCCACACCTGGTGTATAAAAAAACACAATACATACACCTACATCTGGTATACAATACAACAGAATACATACACCTAAATCCGGTGTATAGAACAACGCAATACATACACACATTCAGTGTACAACATAACACATACACCTACATCCAGTGTACAGCACAACAAAATGCATACACCTAGACATGGTATACAACAGAATACATATATGTACACATAGTACAACACAAAAAATACACATGTCACGATGCCACGACTACACAATGCACATGCATAGTACTGCATGCCCACAACACAAAATGTATGACATGCACACAATACCACATGTACACTGGTAACCATATGTACAACATGTACACAATACCACCTATACACAGCACCATATTCACAACGTGTGCACAACATCACATGTACATGACACCACCTACACAACGTGTACACAATGCCACATGTACACTGCACCACCTGTACAATGTGTACGCAATGGCAGATGTAAACAAAACCACATGCACGACATGTACATGACACCACATGTACAAAACATCACATGCATGACATGTACATGACACCACATGTACACAACATCACATGCATGACATGTACACAACTCCACCTGTACATAGCACCACATGTACAATATGTACACAACACCATATGTATGACATGCATAGAACACCATATGTACATAACACTACATATACAACATGTACATCTCACTATATGTACACATCACCACATATCCAACATGCACACACAACAACATATATACACAACATCATATGCCCAAGAAATCATAGGTGAAACATATACAACATATATACAACACTAGTACTTCACATCTATAGTCCACTCATTGACCCATAAAGAAACCTTGCTTCTAGTGTCTCTCCACTATGCATGCATGCTTTAACATGCAATATATCACACTAATTTCATTCCGTTTATGTACCCCTCAGCATCACCTGCCCTAAATAGGAATATATATAGTATAATCACATAATATCAATTCATACCCACATGATACTGACCTTGTATATCTGTCGGGGTTATTCTTCCCCCTTGATTCCTAATATGCCAAGAATCTCTTTATGCCATTCACCTGCATAAGAAATCATTCCTCCACAAGAATGATCATTGACGACCCTGTCAGACAATGACATATATATATATATATATATATATATATATATATATATATATATATATATATATATATATATATATATATATCTATATATATATATATATATATAGATATAAATTCAAACACGATCACTCAGCATGTACCAAGGCTAATCACTTATCCATAATAATAATGGACTATATGTTCTACTACAAGTTCGTAAGCAATTTTCATTCATGCATAACAATCACATATGCACAGACAGTCTATATTAGTACAACACAATATCATAAATATATATTAAATCATACATAAATGTCATAAACATAATCATATGCATAGATTAATCCAAGTGAGCACGATACATATAACATCAAGATCTTAATGCAATAAATCTAATCATCATGTTAACTAACATATAAAAAAAACAAGTTAACACATTACTATCATTCACGACTATTCGACACACGTGCATATGACCACATTAATTCACTAATATCTACCATGCATGTAACCAAAACAAAATAAAATGACAAATATGTATATAACCCTAATGCATATAACAACCCATTAACTAATATACCTTATGTCAAACATACAATGCCTATATGACAATATGATCTTACCTATTAGCTTGATTTGGGCTGACTCGGGTTAGAAATATACTGCGTAACAACAAAAACCTTGATCACTCGCCCTTTCAGCAATGACCTACAAGCATATTGCAGTATCACCTGAAGTGACTATGGGTGGATGTAGAACTAGGTTTCTGTAGCCTTGAGGGACTGCGGGATGTGGTATTTTTCTATTTATCTTCTACTTACAACTTATAAATCACTTCCCAATATTCAATTAAACACATAAACATATTGTATAAGTCCATAAAAATTTACTACATTGTCATAACATGTAACTATAACAATTAATTCACAACAATAAATATTAAACAAAACTTCTTCTTTATTATTCCAAATATAGTCCCAAAACTTCTGAATACATACAATCTTGCCCTGCGCACTAAGTTGTTGCTAGTCTACGCACCAAGCTGCAGACTCTTCCAATATCTCTGCGCACAAAATACAGAACACAAATACTTTCCCTTAACCATATTTCATATCATCTCATCATATCCTAACATAGCATTACATCCCTTTATATATTATTACATCATCGAAAAAATGCCATGGTCCAAATACCATGGACTCCTTAAAACATGAAACTATGACTCAAAACCCATTAAAAAATTGTGCTTCAAAAAGGAGGGGATTCAACCTACCCTAAAGCCCCTATGATACCGTGTGATATATTTACTTTCACTCCACTCCAAAAAATGTGGAGCCTTCATCAAAATCTAGGCCAAGTTGGGTTGCGCATAACAGGCCCTTAACACTCACATGTGACTTGTCCTGAGTCACTCAGCTGCTTTGCCCATGATCTTTGTTGTGATGCTGTCATAGGCACTATTGAATTTTTTTATTATCTATGCGACCTGCTTCTCCTCACTACGTAATTATTCCAATAATGCCTCTGTCACTAGTCCTACTGTCTTCTTCAATGTTGTCTCTTTTCTCTGTCGAAGATCCCAAAGCTTACCATCTACTTCCTAAGACAGTTGGAGAGCTTCATCCTACCATGGATGAGTTCTCTCTGTCAAAACCTACTCTTCCCTTCTAACCTCTTCTATCTCCTTCTGGAGGACCTTTCTTTCACTAATCCTGGCGAGCTTCTCCAATATTGGAAAGGTCTTCACAATTTTCCGAATTTCTTCCAACTGTTGTTGATTTTTCTGAATATCTTCTTGTATTTTATGTACATTTGGATCCTACTACAACGAAATCCAAATCTACAAATTTTCATCCAAAAAATTTCCACATTATACCACTATTGTGAAGATGCCTGACACTACAGCCTTTAGGTTGATCTCCCTTTATTATCTCACTTCTGGTGCCATGGATGGCTACAGCTTCATTTTCATCTCGTTGATCTTCATTTCATAAGAAAATTTCAATTCAGATATTTTTTCCTTGTACTATTTTACTGTGAGGTCGAGCTTCACGGCCTTCTCTTCCATTGGTTCGTCTTCTTAGAAATTGATGTCCGGGACTTCTCTGCATGTGGCTTTGACCACCTCTTTCAATTTATGTTGCTGTTGTTATGCCTGGTCCTTTTCCTTGATGGCATGGTCGAGTTGTTTCTTTGGTGCAACTCGCTCTTGTTCTACCTGAATATTCAATTTTTAGGTGATATGTTCTCTCTGCTTTAGCTCATCTGTGATTCCTTGATGCATCTCATGCAATCTATTAATTGGAAGCATTGCAATGTTCATGTTGACAAAGTCCCATCCTTTCTCCTATTGCTTTACTTCAGCGAAGTTGAAATGTAGAGCTCTCGTAGGTATCTGCATTATGCGTACCCCAAATGTCGACGCTAGTAGTATTTCTTGTTGAAGCCTTTCCCTTATCTGCACTGGTTTTTGGGTTGTCTACACCAATATTTTTAACTCCACGATACACCCCTTGACACCCGCTAGGAGTGCGCCATAGTGATCCTCTATCTTGTTCCACGACTCCATTGTCACCTCTTGAATTTTCTCCCCGATCTCATCCAGGTCCCCATCAGTAATGACCAATGGCATTACATCCTTAGAATTATCTAAATTATTCTTATTTTTTCTCCTTGGGGAAGCTTCATTGTGTATCTTCCTCTTTCATTTATTTTTCTTTGTCTTATCTAACTCTTTGTTTCACTCATCCCTTCCAAGAGGTTACTTTTAATTCTCCTCCTCTTCTTCCTCTTTGTCATCCTTCTCCTTATCCTTTCCACTTGGTTCTCCATGCTCCGATGTTTCCTCATCTGTCTGACTATATTTTTCATATTTCTCCATCACATTCATCCACCCATGAGCCACTCTTGTACTAGTGTGACGAGATCATCTTCTGCTATCAATTATGGCAGGGGATGCCATTTATTTGTGTTGTCTTTGTCGGCCTATATATATATATATATATATATATATATATATATATATATATATATATATATATTATGTGAAAATATGTCTTGAACTTCGCAACAGAGTTATATTTTGCATACAATCTCCGCGAAAGGTGAGGATGCTAGTTCACCAACATATTCAAATCCATGTGATATGATACACATAATATCTTGTTTTCTCGTGATTGCGATGTCTTATTGGTATACCAAAGCGAGGAATACCCCGTGTCTTCACATACATATGCTGCTAGCATAAGAAACTACGAATCCTTCGGCTCTTTTCATTCCAACATTGCTATTATTAAAATAAACCATGCATAGTGAAATGTTTTACCTTTTTCCTAGACTTCCCTCCAGTCATCCATAAATTATTTATAGAGGTAGGCGGCCCAGTTGTATTGAACCCCGTTGTTGCACTGCGTAGCAATAAAAGCTACTTCCACAAGGGATTCATCGGCTCGACACTTTCTCATAATCTTCCCAGCTAATATGTGCACGACGAAGCGAAATCTCTAGTCACTAATTAAGTTGATGTTGTGTCCTCACTTTCCTTTTGTCAACCTGAAATTATTCTTCATGTTTTCGACTACTGTTTTGTCCTCGTATTCTCCCACAAATTATTCTATGGGGTCTCGTACTTGATACGACAACGTTTTAATTCTCCATATCAACATTTCATATATGGGGATCTTTTTTCCCATCCAAAGGCATCCATCATGTATCAGGACAAGAAATTGTCTGATGCAAGTTGTGTTTGCAATACTTCTATTGAAGTGTGGCACATTCAGCATGTTTAATAACCTAGCTTGTTGCAACCTCATTTCCCGATGTTGCGGTGCTAGCCTAGTCACAACACTTTCCAGGTTGTTAGTGTCTTAATGTTTCATTGATCAAATACACTCTTTTAGGTTTATTTGGTACAAGTCCTTGGTCAAAATTGTATACTTTCAAATAAATTCTCAAATAAATTTTGTTCACTGGATGTTGTCTAGGTCAGATGCTGCTCCCTCCACCCACTCATGGACATTATCAATTTCAAGGTCATGTCATCGTATAAGTATCTAGGGTGATAGATGAGTTAATAGACCCTCATCTAGGTCATGGTCTAGGGTTTATTTTGTTTTGTCATCATAATGCCAATCATGTCATGTAAGAAAGGCAAATACGAGTCATTTTCATTATTCAAGTCACCTTCATTGGGAGTTGGAAAAGTTTGGAAACAAAATAAAGGAAACTTTTCCTTTTTGAAGAAGTATGATACATTGTCAAATCTTTCAAAATATATTTTTCTCAAAGTACATATGATGACACTAAAGCCAAAAGAAAAATTTGTAAGTTTTAAAGGGAAATGAAGCTTCTTTTAAGTTCATTTCATCATTTGGTTTTCTAAGAGCTCCTATCTCATTCTCCACAACTCTCCACAACCATCCATATATCGAATTCAACCACCAAAAACTGATCCAACCTATTGCATGCTACGCTTATGCTCCTCACTACATTTCTGGGGCAGCCACACTATGCTTCTAGAAATCTGCTACATTTTTGGCATTTAAGGTCCAAGTAGCTACCAAAAGGGTCAATTCATAATTTCACAAGTCTCAGATGCTTCCAATCTAGTAAGAGAACATTCCTCACCTCTCAGTCAATCTAGTTTCTTCAGTAAAAGGTGGATTCCCTCTTCTAGGTTTTTCACTACGTTTTTGAATTGCATTGTTGTTTAGCTTGCTTCATCAAGAAAAATCTTATTTTCATCACATAAAAAACTTCATATACACTCATATACCGTACCAAATCATTCCTTATCATTCATACCTCTCATTACTCCCATTTTCACTCAAACCCTAATTCTCACTACGTTTTTGTTGAGATACTAGGTTAAATTTGTGTTTAGACCCTTTTTCCCTCTTCTCCTTACCCATTTCAAAAACATTTACCTGGACTGTGTTTCTAACCTACCATCCTATCTTCCAAAAATTTTAGGGATTTTTTCCTAACTCCAATTCCACTTAATTTTTTCCCTAAACTCACTGCATCATTCTCCCCTGTTTTCCTAGTTTTCACCCTTCCTTTCCTTCACATCAAGCTAGGGTTTATTTTTGCTGAAAAACATCATGGAAAGTGAGAAGAGAAATTATAACAAGGGAGGTAATCATTCCATATTTTAGCCATCCAATCTACAGGAGATCAATGATTCTCCCTATACGAAGAAATCATTTTTTGACACTGGTTGTTTAAGGTTTTGTGAAAGAATTCAAGGGGTATGTTGTCATGCTCAATTGACAAGACTATTTGCCACCAGTTTTAGAAGATATAAGGTTAACATAGCATGCATTAAATTCACCATATCAGAAAATGAAATAGCCTCAACAATAGGTTTCCCGAACCATGGAGAAATCTAGTTCAAAGGGATGGATTTGGACATTGAGAACTATAAAGTTTTCTTAAAGCCACATTATAAAGATGCTTCTAAACACACCTTTCCCTTTAGGAATTAACTTTACAAGTATGATCCTTTAATGAAGATGATCATGAATTTTTTTACTTGTGAAGGGAGGTTCTCAATATTATACCAGTACCACATAAGGTTATTGATGCACTTCACTGCCTCCAAGCCATTGAATTTTCCTCATTATCTATTCAGAAGTCTAGTCAAAATGAACGAAAAAGTACAAAGTAAAGGAAAGGATCACCAAGATAGTTTCTTTCACCATGGTTTGATCAAGGTTATAGTCTTACATCAACTCTAAAAAATCAATATGTCCTTGGAAACATTCATGAATTCAGTTGTGTCTATGCCCACTACTAGTCCACCTATCTTTCAAGGAATACCATCAACATCATCAAAGCCCCAGGAGATTGGCTCTTCATGCAGACCTGCAGAGGTTCCGAAGACGCCAAGGGCTGAAATCACTCAAACTTATGATAAGGATAAAATGTTGGTATTTTCTCCTAAGATCACTAAAGGTGTACTTTCACCTGAACCTATATCTTAGCAAGTATTAGGATAAAATATGGAGAAGCCACCTATGCATGAGAGTGAGTCACCCTTGCAGCAACATGAGGAGAAAGCACCTTTAGAGGTTGACATTGAAGAGCAGGTGGAAAAAAATTCAGCTAAAGAGATAATTAAGGAAAAATAAGCAGACATAACAGAGCTCAAGGACAGTCTCTGAGGGGAAAATTTCATGATAACATTTCTACAACAAGAAAACATGCAACTAAAGATGAAACAACTTCTCCTAAGAAAACCTAAGAAATATATTGAGGTAGGGAAAGGTAAGGGCAAAGAAGTGATAGATTTTGATCAGTTTGAAGACAAAGAAGCTCAGATAAAGCCAAGAAAGTAAAAAAAAGAGAGGATTAACCAGGAAAAAAGAACAAGAAACAGAGTTATCCCCTCCCTCAGGTCAACAAATTTTTGATGATTTGATTGCTGCCGATATTGAACGAGACAAATAATTTTTAGTTAACAGGGAAAATGAGCATCTAGAGAAACTCTTGAAGAAGGCATAAAGAAACAATAACCTCCAAAGGCACATGGCAAGACACTACTTCACCAGGAACCAAAATTCCAAAATCAAGGTTAAGAATTTGAAGAAAAATCTTAAAGAAGCCCTAATCAAGCTAAAGAAGAAGGAAAAAATGGATTTGCTGGCTGAGGCATCTATAGTTGTCTAGAAAATCATTAAAGGATGCTATGGATCAAATTTCAACAAGTTTTGAGTAGTTTTGGTATTTTTTTTTGGGGGGGGGGGGGGGAATTTTGGAAATTTCACTTTTACAGAAGCATAGCATGGCCACACCAACCTTTTTCTCAGAGGCTCCAATGGGGGTCAGCTTTACATGGTTAGATTTCTTTTGATGAGTACATTCCAAATATTCCTTTGGCTTTCCTGACACTTCCTAAATTTTAAGGAAAACTAATAAAACCTCAGTTTTCATGTTTCTGCCACTGTTTTTCGGCCCACGCTATGCTTCTATAGTAGCCTTGGGAAAGTGAGATTTTGAGGGTCTTACAGGTGGTATTTTTCAAGTTTCAAGGCTCATTTTGCTAGAGGACATGTAGGGCCACCTTATCAAATATTCATATCAACAAAAAGATGCATGAAAGCACTATAAGGAAAAGACCCTCTAGCGGAGGTTATAAAGAAGGTTCTTTGTGTTATAAAATTGGCCAAAATTTTCAAAAATACATTTGTTAAAACATCCATTTTTGGTAATATAGGTTTTAATGGAGCTTATAACGGAACATCAACACAACTAAAATAACTAGGTAGTCAGAGGTATTTACGAATGTTTTTCTCATCGATGCACGAATCATTTGTGAACGCATCGGTGCGTTTTACCATGTATACACATATACTGTAAATATCCCAAGCACCATGATGGGAAAAAAATTCGGATTCCCCGGTGTGTTTAGCAACATCCCAGTGCATGTCACCCACAAAGATGCACCAAGACGATGGAAGGTATATGCACTGGCATCGTTAAGGTGTAAAAATGCACCGGGCCATTAAGGTGTTAAAACACATCAAGTTATTAAGTTATAAAAAACACACCGTCGCGTTAAAGGAAAACCATATCAGTGCATGCAATGCCTATCCGCTGCCTAGGTGGTAGTCATCGATAAAGCACACTAGGCATTCTAATAGGTATTGGTATTTTTGCGGTGCCCATAGGTCGTAGAAATGCACGAGTGCAAAGTATCATACAAACACACCTGTGCGCAATAACTAACATGCACCAGTGTTCATTTTCTATTTTTTAGAAACACCTGTGATAGTGATATTATTGTGATTTTTTAAAATTCATTATTCGTCAAAATTCGATACATATCTTATAACAATATTCATACCAATTAAATTTTTATTAGTGCATTTGAATGTGATGTTTGGATTAATTTTTTATATCAAATCATCATATTTCACATCTCTTCATTATAATATTTAATCATCCATATATTTAATCAGTGGTGTAACATTTTACAGCGACAATAAGACACTCTTTGTCATACAAAATGGGACAGTTATTGATATCCCTTTGTCTTTCAATTGGGACACTATGACCATTACATTAAACAAAATTTTTGATTTCACAAACAAATATTTCAAAAAATACAATGCCTTGCTTTGATATCCAAACATATTGATCGTCATTATTCTCTGGAATTGTTGTCACTTCTCGAGCTACTTCCATGACTTGGGTTATTTGGAGGAATGTTTTGTTCATTGTGTTAATTGTTTTCTTCTTCTTCAAGGTCCATCTACAAACATAAAAATAAAGTGTAATGAGTGTATATACATTGGTGAGAATAATGAAAATTGCAATATTAAATAATATACATCAATGTAAATTGAAAAGAAATGTACCATAGCAAGAATTGACTCGTGAACTATACACATCATTTCAAAACCAAATTTCATGCCATCTCTCAACAATTTTGTAATATTTAGGAAAAACTGGAATATAGAACATATAACTAAAAGTTGCAATGAAATTTCAAGACATTAAATAAGAGCATATCATAGAGCCATTTTATTAGCCAATATAGCAGAGAAATGAGTACAAGAGCTTGAGGAAAAATACACTCAAGCTAGGCAAAACAAGCCTCCAGGGACCAAATACATGAAATATGAAGAAAAAATGCTATATAAGAATGTCTGAGGCTAAGACAACGCAGTTTTTGCAAGGGAATAACTACTATTGTAAACCAAAGTACATGGATCTGCTGATATAGTGCTTAGAAAATGTTGATATTAGAGATCTAGGCCTTTAGCACAATTCCAATACAAACCAGAAAGGGTTTCCAGAAATACACAAAACACAAAAATGCCAAAATGCAACCTAGGGATGAATAATGCTCTGCAACTGGATAACTGATAGGACATGGCTAATATAATATAGAAATGGCTGATACTCCTCCAATAGATCTCCTGGATGAAGGGTTGCTCCCCTCATCGGAAATATAACTCCCAAACTTGGGCCCTAAGCCCTCCACTACAAATGCCCTGCAAAATAATGTAGTTTATGAATGAGACTGCACTATAGGTGATGGCTGCTTCTTGGCATGATGCCAGATAGTGAAATAATGCTCAAGGAGCTTCCTTACTAGCCTCCTAGATGAAGGGCTGCTCCCTTCATTAGAAAACAAGATCAGAAATTGGATCTATCAATCCTCCACTGCTACCGCCCTACAAAACAACACAATCCTGAAGGAGACTGTGTTGTGGATAATGGTTGAAGCTTGGCCTAATTCTAGATGGTGTAAATGCAGCTCAATGAACCTATCCTAAGTGGGCACTCGAAGTACCCCGAGGATGAGGGTGGGATTTCCGCACAGAAACACCCTTGTGCTAAACATCACAAAAGACTCTGTTAAATAGCTAAAGTGTGCAGATAGTCATAAAATACCAAGACATAAAAAATATTCAGAATGCCTTCTATGGATTCCATCCCCTTCCTTATATGCTTTGTGAGCCTCCTCGCTTTTGTCCCCACTCATTAAAGATGCTACTGTCATGGATACTTCCTCCCACTAACACTACATTTTCCCTCAATAACTCTCCACTACCTCCATACTAGCATTTTTTATTTGGTCAAACTTGACCCCATCCACATGCTTCAACCTCTATTCACATCTAAGAGTGCTTTATCTAGCTGATAAGATGATCCACATTCACTCTAGAAGTGGTTTTATTCCTACTAAGGATATTTATGGGTATCCCTACCCTCTTATTCATCTATCTAAATGAAAAAATCAAAAATTAATATTCGAACTAGATGAAAGAGAATTAGGAATATTACAGTCCTCCCCTCCCAGATGTTGTAAAACCACTTTTCCTTCCTTGGTGGCACCCACATCCGATAAGCTCATCCACTAAATCAAATGTTCTCCAATTAATCTCTCCTTCAACTACTCCTCCCAAGTATCCAAGTTTTCCTAATGCCTCACATCATAAGGAAGTAAGAGATCCATGGTGGCAACTATCTGCTGTCAAATGTCCTCACTGAAGCATGGGATATGAAAATTTTTGGATATCTTAATCCCAATGAACATATCTAATCCATGTGCCATTCCTCTAACCATTCCAACAATAATGATTAGAACATCATCAACATATGGAATAAAAATTAGAGAAACGTTTACCGCCATATGAAATACCAGAGGGTGATAATTGTCCCTCAGGTGGAACTAGCACAGCTCTTCTCCTTGCTACCCTAGAACACAATGGGGAAAGTATCTTTCTAGCCCCTTGCTTGCTGCCCATATCTGCTCCACTGCTTGGGGGTAGTAACTGATGTTTGGTGTCAAATGAGCACACCCCTAATAAGATATCACCTACCCAAATCCTCATAGGGAGTGGACATCCCCATCACTGATTGTGGCCCCAAGAAGACCATGAAGTCTAAAGATAGGTTTTCCCTCTTGTGGAGTAATGTACTGTAAATGAATTGAAAATGAATGCAAATACTTTCTTAGTTTATCAATAAGTACAAAGAAACAACCCTTACCATGTGATGTTGCCAAGCTAGCAAAGAGGTCCATAGATAATCTTTCCCATCTCTCTACCAGAAAGGGAACTGGTTGTAACAACCTTGCAGGGTGGTTGCTTTCCTCATAATTCTTCAAGAAAACCATACATCTCCTGATATGTTGGAGCACATCCTCCTCGAGACCCTCCCATGGGAATCTCTCCCCAATGGCCTGATAGGTCCCAATGAAATATTGGTGACCTAAAAAGAGTGATTCATGTGCTGCATGTAGAATATTATTCTTGAGCTTAGAGTCTAGAGTCAAGAAGATCCGATCCTGGTAATAGATGACTCCACCCATCACTTTATACCTCTCACCTATCACATGTCCATCAAGCACTTCACATGTGAAGTGATCCTTGGAATACTCCAAAAATAGCTGGGACTCCCAATATGGATCTATACCCAACAATGATAGCATTGTTGGACTTTGTGGTAAGGAATCTATTACCTCATTGCTCCCCTCTTTGACATGCTCCATGCCAAAGCCACATGTCGAAACACTGTTATCCTGCTTTTGCTACCTCCCTTGCAGTTGCTTCTGCTCAAGTAAGGGTTGGATTTTATGGAGGTTAGTATTCACTTGGAAGCTATTGCCCATCCAAAACTTCCTGAGTTTGGCCAATGTATGCATGAATGCCAATAACCCTATACCATATATGGAAGACTCCTTCCTATGTGGAAGTATCTTCTAACTCACAAAGGCCATGGAGTAGCCCCCTTGCACCATGATTGTGCCATCATCCACTCCTAAAACATATCCTCTCAACGCAAGATGCTTGGTGAGAGTTGGTAATACTGATATTGGGAGAATATCCATCTCCTCCTTGAGCCTACCAAGGACTCTCTGCGCTATGCTAGACTCACCAAAGGCTCCCATCTCAGCCAGATCTATGAATGGTGTAACTAGTTGTGAGAACTCTTTAATCAACTCTTGGTCCGGTAGCCTTCCTGGTGGAATGCCTCCAAATAGTACAACATCATGGTTCAGAGTCAACTCCATATCTGAGTGGATTGATGTGTCCTTTCTCCCATTGTGAAAATCAAGCTCTATATTATGTGCAGAGGCTATCTGAGGTGGATAATTTTGCATGCCCTTGATCATCTAATGCTTACCACTCTTATTATCTACCCATTCCATCTGCAATGTCTCCCAATATTTGGTGACTTTCCCCAATGTAATCAACCACTGCACACCCAATATCACATTGGTGTCAGGAATTTCGACCACAAAGAAGTGATCAGTCCAATTATATGTCCCTAAGGTTACTGAAAATGCCATAACATACTTCATACACTGCATGGTTCTAGCTCCTGGGACCAAAACTGAAAACCCCTCAAAATCATTAGTGGGTATTGCTCTCCTCTGTACTAATTGAGCATCAATAAATTTGTGTGTAGCCCCAATTTTAATCAACACTGATACTCTCTGATCCTGAATTGTACATCGTACTCTCAAATTCATATACTTGGGTAATCCCTGCAAAGATGCAAGGGACCCTCCAACTGGATCAAATGCCCCATTCCCACCTCCTGGTGGTGGTGGATCCTCCCTTGCTATCATAGTGTTGATATCTCCTTCTGAATCCTCTTCTTCCTCCTCCTCACTATCAGAGAATACCTCTATATAATGTGCCTTCCCTACTGCACACCAATGCCCTGGTGCCCATGGTTCTTGGCACGTGAAGCAAATATTCCTTCTCCTCAAGTCTCTTCATACATCATCACTAAGAGTTCCTTTGTTCTGGTTCTTCTTTGAAGGAATGACCTTCATATCTTTCCCTTTTGGCTGAAAGGGTGGCCTTTTCTAAAATGGTGCTCTTTCTCTAGTCAAGGCATCCTGTAAATCTCTAGCCCTCTCAATAGCATCCTGGAGTGTATTTGGTTTAGTGGATTTAACCAACCCATGCAGAGGCTCTGCTAGCCCATCAATGAACATATAAACCCTCCTAGCTGCAGATAGATATGGAACCATGACATAAATTTTTAGAAATTCATAGATATAGGTCTTTGGATTACCTCATTTCTTGAGCTTGGATAGCTCAATAAAAGGTGCCTCTAAATCTCTTCGATCAAACTTCTCTACTAACCTCCGAGTGAACTCTGAATATGCAGTCACATTGGCATGCCCCAATGTAGAAAGACCATGAAACCACCAATAATGTTCCTCACCTTCAAGGTACATCACTGCTATTTTGATGGCTTCCATCTCTGGTACTTGGTTTAGATGGAAGTAGATGTCTAGCTTCTCCACCCAAGACTTGGCTGTGCACTTGGATGACCCATAAAAAATAGGAAAAAATAATCTACCCATGGTCCATTGTAGATCATTGTTATGTATGAACCCTCCACTTCTATTGTTATGACAGGGTCTCCTGTTGTCCCTGATCTGAAAAAACTCCTGAAATTTCATATTATCTTTGAATCTCTGAGATTGAGACTCATACTCTAGAAAATAGTCTTCAAGAGTCTCTTATTCTTGGGGTCCTGCATAGTGGAGCATTGGGACACTTGTTGCTTCACCAGTTGATCATACCAATGATGTGAAATTAAGGAGATTTATCCATGTAGAAACCCTCTAGGGGATTCTTTGTTTTTATCCATCCTCATCTCCTTGATTTCTTGGGAAATATCCTGCATGGTTTGAATAAGAAGCTTGGGATAATCCTTTTCATCCATCTCTCCTGATATTGAAGTTTTTCCTTTGTCTCCTTTAGGTTTTGTATAATCATATCCCGGGTTTCTATTAAGATGGCGCCTTCCCCTTTCTGTGATAGGATCTTCTTCTTCTAATGACATAGCTATTTCACTACACAAGTTGAGCCAAGATTATGCTCTAATACCACTGTAATGTTCCAAATTAGGAAAAATAGGAATATATAACATATAACTGAAAGTTGTAGTGAAATTTCAACACATTAAATAAGAGCAGATCATAGCGCCATTTTATCAACCAATATAGAAGAGAAATGAGTACAAGATCTTGAGGAAAAAGACACTCAAGCTAGGTAAAACAAGCCTCTAGGGACCCAATACATGAAATATGAAGAACAACGACTATATAAGAATTTTGGAGACTAAGACAAAAAAAAATTTGCAAGGGAATAACTGTTGTTGTAAATGAAAGTACATGGATTTGACGATATAATTCTTAGAAAATTTCTAGATCAAAGATCTAGGCCTTCTAACACAATTCCAAGATAACCCAGAAAGGGTTTCTAGAAATACACAAAACACAAAAATGAAGCCCCGTGGCTGAATAACACTCTGAAATTGGATAATTGATAGGAGGTGGTTGATCTAATATAGAAATGGATGATACTCCTCCAATAAATCTCTCGGATGAAGGGCTACTCCCCTCACCGAAAATCTAACTCCCAAACTTGGACCCTAAGCCCTCCACTGCAACTGCCCCGCAAAGTAACGCATTTTCTAAAGGAGACTTCGCTATAGGTTATGGCTACTACTTGGCCTAATGCTATATAGTGAAATAATTCTCAAATAAATTTCTTAATAGCCTCTTGTATGAATTTTTTCTCCCTTCACTAGAAAACAAGCTCAGAAACTGGATCTATCAATCCTCCACTGCTACTGCCCTACAAAACAACACAATCCTGAAGGAGACTGCATTGTGGATAATGACAGAATCTTGGTCTGATGCCGAGTGGTGGAAATGCAGCTCAATGAACCTCTCGTGAGTGGGCACTTGAAGTCCCCCAAGGACGAGGCTAGGATTTCCGCTCAGAAACACCCTTGTGCTAAACAACACAACAGACTCTACTAAATAGCTGAAGTGTGCAGATATTCATAGAAGACCAAAACATAATAAAATATCTAGAATGCCTTCTATGGCTACCATCCCCTTCCTTATATTATTTGTGATTCTCCTCACCCTTGGCCCCACTCATTAAAGATTCTACTCTCATGGAGACTTCCTCCCACTAACATTGCGTTGTCCCTCAATAAATCTCCACTACCTCCATACCAACGTTGTTGATTTTGTCAAACTTGACCCCATCCACATGCTTCAACCACTATTCACATCTAATAGTGTTTTATCTAGCTGATAGGATGATCCACATTCACATTAGAAGTGGTTTTATTCCTAGTAGGGAGATTTATGGGTCTCCCTACCCTCTTATTCATCTATCTAAATGACAAAAGCAAAGATTAATATTCCAACTAGCTGAAAGATAATTAGGAATATTACAACTTCATTTGTTAGCACAATTCCATACTTTGTTTCCTGCAAGTTTTATACCCCACAACAAATCAAAGATTTAATATAAAAGATTTTTTTGTTCTATTAATTATAGATGGAGCTAAGTAAAACAAGGTAGATGCTTACAAATTCCACAAATAATTTCTGATATGCCAACATATACTGAAAATCTGCATTTAACCCAATGTCAATCAATTCTTCTGATGATTCTTGTTTGTATGTTGGCACCTGTTTGAAGACATTCAATGATGATTGTTGTAAAACAACTTAAAATGTAGAAAAATGAAATATAGTTAAGTTGTTGTAAGGAAGTAACAATTACGCACAAACATAGATATCAACCATTTTCTTCCTTGTCATCCTGTTTTATGTGTTGAATGCGTTCCATTTTCTTTTCTTTTCTACAAGAGAATACTTGAAAATTAATATTTAATGCTAAATTGTCTATTTATTGTACCTAATCGAAAAATTCAATGATTAAATATTACATTTGAAGCACATTGTTGTTGAGATGGCTCCTCGTGCGATGCAATTATGTCCATTTCTTTGAGCATCTCCTTGTACACCTTTTTGGACATTCCTACTGGCATATTTATAAAATCATCTCATTCATCCTTTGATATTTTCATGATCTTCCTGAAAATTTAACATGACAATAAACTATTTAATTTTTATATTGATATATGAAAACAAAATATAACAAAAACAATATTTATAACTGATTGCTTTGTATTAATATATACATATAATTATAGAAAAACATTTAAGGGAATATTACTTTTTCAATCCTTCTTTTTTTTTGTACGTTTTTGCCATTAAAAGTCTGACATGTCTCATTAACCAATTCTCTGGAAACTCATCTTGTAGTTTAAATAAAATTTGGTTCTTGGAATCATTAGATTGATTTTTGTATTGTAAGTGGAAAAAACTTCTATACATTCATTCCACTAGATCCCTCAAAGTTTTGTAAAATTTTTTCCCCCTTTCGTTAACCTTCAGCACCACTCCAGATGAGCTAAGGAGCAATTCATTTTCATTTGCATGTTTTATTTTTTTCCTTAAAACAACATTCCTTTTCTTCGTTGCTAGTCCGTGTAGAACATTAAACATATCTTAATTAATATATTGTTTGAAACATGTTATCTAATATTTTTAGGTATATTATTAATGAAAATTCAAAAAAGAAACTCATATTGGATCGATAGTTTTTTTTCATTCTCTTGATTCATCCTTCAACAATTTTTCCATCAAGCTTTTATGCTCTTCCAGTCTTAGATCAAAAATAATCTTATCGAGCTTCTTCATTTTGTGGCTCTTCATGATACACACTTAACAATACATATTATTTAAACTTACATATAATTCAAAAATAATAATTTTTGTAAAGAATTTACAAAGAACTTGTCTTTTTTTCTCGTCTTGATGTGCTATCAGTATTTTTGTTACTTGAACTCTTTTTAGCCATTTATTTATCAATATAAAACATGTAACATAGATTAATACATTTTATAAATAAATCATACAATTTTTAGGTAAAAAAAAAATCAAGAAAACAGTGCGCGTTTTGCAATGGATGCACCGAACGCGGCACGGTAGGTTCTTATAAACGCATCTCCAATACAGTAGAAACATCGTACGATGCTCTTTGTCAACAAGGAGACCAGGTGCATTATATTAAAACTAGTGCACTGATTAACGCAAACATAAATTAATAAAAAATTATTTTTATCAAAGAATGTTTTTTGTCAGTACACGCCCGGTGCGCTATACTTCAATCATGCACTGGTGCGCTATTTTAAACAGTGCGCACCGATTAAAAAAAAATTGTTTTTTAAAAAATCGTGCAAGGGACGACATGGATTGGGATCCAACTCTGCAAGTGGTCCCACGGGTTAGATGTCATATTCCTATATATATAATAATGAAAACCCTATAAATCAAAAATGAAAAGCCCTAATTGTGAAGTCACATAAACAAGAAGAAGCAAGGATTTAACGTAAGAATGGATTTTTTTTGTTTTTTTCCTGAATTTTAATTATATGTAAATAGGAATAGAGAGTGTAAATGATTTTGTTAGTAAAATTCACAGTAAAATTTAAAATTTTTACTATGCATGTATTAAATCTAACAGAAACTATAAAAAAAAAATTATTACAGTTAAATTTAACAATTTTACTATACTACAGGGCTTTTCTATGAATCACCAGATTATTCAAATTCTAATTCTCTGAATAGTGCTTTTGTTCGAAAGTATTTTGCTGCTCCATAGTGTTCCCATGCTCTCTTGCTCCAGGTATGTCTCTCGTGCAAATCCCTCCCTGAAATTTTTTACAAAAATAATGAAATAATGAATAGCTTTTACTATTTAAAGAACTTTTTTACGAAATTAGATTTCGAAAAATAATTTTGCGCATTTTTCCCGATATTCAGTGTGTTTGTTAACTAACATCACCGATGCATCCGTTAATAACCGCACCAGTGCGCCCATTAATAAAATCACACCGATGTGGTTAATAGTACATTAGCACCGATAACAATAAGTCCATTTTTAAGGCACCAAAATTACTTTTAGGTATGTACACAAAAATTTATTGTTGACTTTTCTCAAATGCAGGAAGAAAATATCATAATTATATCAAATGGAGAATTCTTCAAAATCCAGCTCGTTCCATAATATTTCTTAAAGTCCCTCGCGGAGTTCTCCCTATCCATCTCCAGATGTAATCACTTCATATTTTATTTATATTTTCATTATGTAATTGAATTTATTTATTTTGTCCATGTCAATTAGATTAATACAATTAATCTATACAAATTTGTAGGTTCATGCAGATTCAGAATCGATTTCAGATGAACAAAAAATTCAAACAGATCCAAAATTTTGGAAGCTCTTATCAAGAGCAGCATACCACAAGGCGCAATTGGTAGATGAAAATGGACATCCGCTTCCCCTTGCCAATTTTAACATGCCATATTCTAGCCACAATCCTGGGAAAATGATGGTAATAATAATTTTTTGGTATAATGTAATTATTTCAACGTCAAACCAATTAATCATGCATTGTTGATGTGCTTACTAATTGATATCATCGATTTTGTACTAATCATGTTCAATTTTTTTTTTTAATGATTAGGATTATATTGATGATGAGGGACCTACCTACCATCTTATGTTGCACCCTACGACAATGTCAAATCAAGAGAAGGTTGAATTAAGAGAAAAAATTGGAGAGGAACGATACCAAGAATGGTTGAATCAACCACATATTCAATTCCCACTACGTACAAATTCACCAATTAGGAATGACTACAACAATAATTCTTCTTCAAAAGCTGAAAATGGAGGCAATCAAATAGAGGTTGGTATGGATGATTACTTAAGGGACACTACTACCATTGAGACAATGTCGTTAGATGCATTTCAAAATGATGATCAACTAGGGGATGATGCTCATATCATTGATACCTTTTTCGAAAGACTTAAATTGGCTTCCACCACCCCTCTCTTTGGACCTGGAAATCAGTCAAATTCTACCCAGTTGGGGACAACGATGTTACTGTACAACTTGAAAGAAAAGTTTGGCTTTTTGAATGCATGTTTCTCAAAAATTTGGAGGTAATTGACCATCAAGTCCCTTATGTTTTGAGAAACATAATCACACAATTAACATTACAAATGGTCAATTTTATGAACATTAATAATTATCAGAATTAATGTAAATTTAATATTTTCCATGACCAACTATAGGTTATTGAAAGATAAGGTTCTTCCGAGTGATATTATCATGCTCGGTAGATACGAAGAGGCAAAGAAATTATTGAAAATGTTGGATGTTGATTACACATCATATCATGCATGTCCAAATTATTGTATTCTATATAGAGGAGAATATGCAGACAAAGATATATGTCTGAAATGTAGGCATGACAGGCATGATAAATAAAAAAGAAAGGGTAAAACATGTGGTCCTCATTTTAAGATATTGAGGCACATGCCTTTAATCCCAAGGATTCAAAAGCTCTTTCGTTGTAAGGAATTAGCTATGTTACAGGGATGTCATTCCTCACACATAAGTGAGTTGGTAGTTATGTGAATCCCAACAAATTTAATAGCCATGAAGCATATAGAGGATACATGGCCCGAAAAATTCAAAGATGGAGTACAAAGTCTACGACTTAGCATTTCCATGGATGGCATCAACCCATATTCCCTCTAGAACACCAACTATTTTGTTTGGCCTGTAGTAGTGATCAATAGAAATATCCCCCCATGGTTGTCCGTGAAGAATGAACATATTATGTTGGCTCTCATAGTCCCCGGTAGAAGACAAGTGAAAAATATGGATGTCTACTTACAACCATTGGTGGATGAATTAAAGGAATTATGGGATGGGATAAATGTATACGATGTATCAAAACCCATCGCATTAGAGAGAAGTTATATGTTGTATGGGATATGTGATTACATGACACATGATTATCCAGGCTTAGGATTTTTCTCTAGTAAATTACATGTTTATTTATTTGTTTATATACATAACAATATTCTTTTGCATATTAGTTATTTAATTAGTTTTAATTGTTCTGATCGTCATGATATTCGTTAACGTGCCATGCATATTTTATACAATAATTTTGCAGGTCTTGTAACAAAAGGGTATTATGGATGTAAATTTTGTGGACCTTCTCTAAAATCTAGATGGTCCAACAACCTACGAAAGCTAGTGTATGATTGCTCCAAGGTATTCCTCCTAGAAGAAAACCCTTACAGAAGAGAAACATCTCCTTTCAATGCTAAACGAGAGATAACCCAAAGGCCTGCAATAACGACACCAGTTGAATGGATTTGAGCATATGAGAGAGAGAGAAGGAGAATGAGTTCAAAGAAATGTTCGATTCAAATGGGGATCTTATGTTCGATGATCCAGAATTCTTCAACACCTATGTTAAAAAAATTCCCATTGGGATGAAAAGGAAATATATCTTTTATAACCTCCCATATTGGGAGCATCTTAATATTACCCACTTATTAGATCCCATGAATATATTTAAAAATGTTTCATATTCTTTATGGAGGCACATATCCTCGAAACAAAGTGACACATTGGTTGCTAGGAAAGATATTATTACTTCATAAACTAATAAGAAACATTGGCCAAGACAATTAGAAAGTATAAGATCAGAGGCAGCTGGTCCCTCTAATTGGTATTTCAAAGAAGGTGATGTCCCATGGATTTTAAAAAAAGATGATATTTTTTTTGAAAAGGAAGTTATAATTGGTGTGAGGGTGCCATTTTCATATGGGTCTTCACTACGTCGTTGCTTCGTCGTGGAAGACCATTTTTCAGGGTTGAAATCGCATGATTTGAATCTTCTAAGAGTGTGTATAATGTCAAAAGCATGATTTTATTATTTTTTATATTAATAAATTTTATCCCATGCAGGGATCATAAAACACAACTAATTTTGCATATTATTGCATGTGTTTATAACTTTTTAGTGTCATTATCCTTTGTTCATGCGTGGGTGTGTGAAACATGACTTCCCCCAAGACCCAGGATGTGCCATATATAAATTATCTACATTTGTATGTTGGATCACGTCAAAGGAGATTCATGTGGCTAGCATTCCATGGTGGCATCAAGCGATAGTTGAGATTGTTTGTATGTTTGAGAAGGAACTACCGACGAGTTTCATGGACTTGCATGTTCATCTTCTAATCCACCTAGTAGATGAGGTTGAATTAGTTGGGGTGGTTAATTTCTTGTTTTTGGATGTTCTTCTTAGAGAGGTACATGAAGAAATTGAAAGGTTTTGTTCAACAAAGGGAAAAACTCGAGGGGTCTATGGTAGAGGGGTACATATCGTATGAGTATTTCTATTCATTAGGAGAATTTTGAGGTCTAAAATGGGCCTCCTAAAGAAATAATAAAATAAAAGCTAAACCAATAAAATTGGGGTGGTTAATTTCTTGTCGTTGGATGTTCTTCTTAGAGAGGTACATGAAGAAATTGAAAGGTTTTGTTCGACAAAGGGCAAAACCCGAGGGGTCTATGGCAGAGGGGTACATATTGTATGAGTATTTCTATTCATTAGGAGAATTTTGAGGTCTAAAATGGGCCTCCTAAGGAAATAATAAAATAAAAGCTAAACCAATAAAATAATATTTATGAATTTGCAGTTCACTTTTTGCACCACAATTCATGTAACCATAGTTAAATTCAATTCAAAAGTTGTACCAAAATAAAATTAATAAAAAAATTGTATTGATGTGACTATAAATAAGAATGAACATTTCAAGAAAAAGTTATTATCATTGAACAACTAATGCATTTGTCCTTTGTATTTAAATAGCTTAAAATAAAATATAAATGTAGATTTATAAATTCTTAATTATGTTATATGCTATTAATTAAAATTTATATTATTTAAATTGTATAGTAACATGTAATTAATATACTATATAAAACTAATATAATATAATATAACATAATAAATGTATTGGGATATGCATTGTTTCTTTCAAGAAATATGAAAGGACAATAATATATTTTTATTCAAGAAGTATGAAATGACATTTATTATGAGTAATTTACTTTGACTTTAAAAGTACTTATAGCACTACCATGGTTAACCATGAATTTTTATCCAGCATTGATAATGTGACAAGTACCTTTAACTCAAGCAATGCCACCTCAACCATTTGGGATGATGTCATCCCCTAAAACGTGATTGGTTCTCATAAAGTGAATTTTGATTGTACATTTTTCTTAGAAGGCCCATTTTAGACCTCAAAACTCCCCTAATGATACCAGTGAGTACATCAAGCCGGTTGACAACAGACTAGGTGGGGTGATTTGGGACGATGAAAGGGATGAAGACAAAAGAGAAAGGGAGCTTCTCCAAATGAATAGAAAAATGCGCTTGATAAAGAGTAAGCAACTTATAAATTTTCAAATTTACACAAAGAAAAAATTCATGGTGAAATTCGACATAATGTATATTTTGATCTCATATGTACTATATGTCGGTTTGATTTCATCAGCGAATTCATAAATTGAAGCAATCAATAAATTTGTTCTTTAAAATTCTGAAGTGACACAATCGTGGGTCGCATTGTATGAACAAAAGAGGATTAAATGGGATAGTGACAGTAAAGAATTCAGACGGTTGAATGGTAGAAGTGTGTCTTATCCTGATCATTTAAAAGAAAATATGCCAATTATATGGCCCACCAGTTGGCTTGCTGACCATGTCAGAGATAAATACGGTGCAACTAGTTGTTACTCACGTGTTGAAGAGGATGCGATAAACGTAGGGATTGGGTGCAGAAACTCGGTAATAATATATTTATGTAAATTTTAAACTTAACAATGCACCTTTGAAATGTAACATCTATATTTCATATTTTAACAGTTGGTTTATTATAAGACACATGAAACTATTATTTTTAAAATTTTTATAGGTGCATATGTTCCCATATATGTGGGCATATGGACACCATTTTCACATAAAAAATTTCGATAATGGACACATGACACAAGACTATGGAGTGGAAGTTGAGTTCAATCAATCTAGTCGAGCTAGCCACCGTGATCAAAACCTAGCATGAGGGATGTTAGGTTACGTCGAAAATATACAAGATATCATTGAACTGGACTTATCTTCTTTCCAATGTGCTATTTTTAGGTGCAAGTGGTAGGACACCTTAGATCAGAATAATGTAAAGGAAGATCGCGATAGTAGGCTGATATGTATCAACTCTAGAAACATGTGGGATGAAGCTAAGGAGTCTTATGTTTTCCTCAAACACTGCAACCAGGTGTTTTTTTACCCATATGTATTGGATAAGGATTGGTGGTTCGTATTGCAACATGACCCTAGATCAAAACATATTTTTGAGAACAATAGTGTTATCATGCCAAGCGAGCTAGAAGATAATGAAGGTGATCATGAGAATAGAGAGTGATATGGTGCCTGTGTTATTTCATCATTTATACTATTTAAGATGGGTTTTTATAAAGAAGAGGACTTGACCTTATAACTAAGAATATTTTTTTAGAAACATTATAATATGTATTTTGAATTAATTGGTTTGCATTGTGTTAATGTTAAAATCATTTCACTTGATAATTTTCAATTATGTTAATATAAAAAATAATGCATTGTATCAAGTTCTTTTTCTTTATGTCAATTCCTAAAATAATACAACTACTTGATTGTTTTAAATGTGTGTGAATGATATCTTCAAAATAAAATAAAAAATGTATTAATGTATAACGTTATTTTTGGTATGTAAGATCATAATAAAATAATGATAATTCTAAACATGAATTTATTTGCATTATTTTATAAACTTTTATATTAAAAAAATTCATATTATTCTAGATTTATTATTTTACAATTATTTATATTCATACAATTTTACAATTATGGTAATTGAACAATATTTACGGTATACACTTTACTTACAGTAGTTATGGTTCAAAATTAACAATTAATTTACAATTTTACAATTTAACAAATTTACAAATTTATAAATTTTACAATTTTAATAAAATTGAATCATGACAATATATACAATTACAATTACAATTTCAAAAACATTTTACATACAATTACAATTAAAATTAAAATTACAATTACAATTACAATTTTACAATTTTATATACAATTAAATTACAACTATAATTACAAATATTTTACATACAATTACAATTATAATTACAATTACGATTTTACAATTTTATATACAATTACAATTAAAATTAAAATTACAATTACAATTATAATTTTACATTTTTACATACAATTACAATTACAATCACAATACATACAATTATAATTAAAATTACACAATTTTACAATTACCAATACATAATATTTAATAAATATCATGATTTAATATTAAAAATAAACATCATGATCATGATAACCATCATAAAAACATCATATTCTAAAATACACTTTCAAATTCGCTAACATCATCTAATCATCGTGATCATGATCATCTAACAAAACACAAGCATTGTATAATATCTTCACAACACAAACATCAAATATACATCTCATGTCAAATAATTGCTATCACATACACATCTATTTGCAAGCACATTAAATGAACATATCTAACATGTCAACCTAACAATATACACATCATGATGAACACCAACATGTAAATTAAGTACATCAACATGAACATAAAATACATGCACCATATATATATAATGTCAAAAATATACAACTGTAATATACCTACATATAAATGTCAAATATCTGGTGGTACGAAATCAATACTAGTACTAGTTGAGGCATGCTCAGTCGATGGTGCAGCCTCATGCTCAAATGGATGATGTGTTTGCTCCAGAGGTGCTTGCTAATCAGATGGTGCAGTCTACGAAGGAACTGCCTGCTGATGAGTTGTAGATGGTGCAACCTGCTCAGTGGATGGTGTGGCTGGCTCAGATGAAATTTCTTACTCAGGATCAAGTTCCTGATTAGTCGATGGTTGTGTCTGGTCAGGACTAGGTGCCTGCTGAGATGGTGCAAACTACTCAGAATATGCCTGCTGATCAAGACTCAATGTTGGCTTCTCATGATCTTTGGCATGAGGTGAAGGAGGAGGAGGTGGAGTAATAGAATGATGATCACTCCCCTCGTGATGAGGATCATCAGATGAGTTTCTCTATCGTGCATCTCCACAATGCCTATCCCTCCTAGCCACTAGTACTATGGAAGCTCCAACGATATGATGCATAAGGGTTATCATATCGCAGGGCATGTCTCTCCAGAGCTCTGTGAGCCTACGATCAACCTAGATCTCTCTGATTATAACAGGGCAGACGCCCCCATTAACTAGGAATTGACACAGTCGGTCACCCAAATCCATCCCAAATCGGGTGTCCACCCTATGCTACACCCCCACGGGTATTTGCACCCGAGGATCAGGTTTTTCACCCTGATCTGTCGCCTCTTCCATCTCCTCTTCATGATCCACACACGGATCATCCGATGGGGGTGGAATCATGTCCCCAACTAATGTGCCAATATCTACAAAATATATAGTACACAAAAATAATTAGACAATTTCATTTTACAATTTAATAAAACAAGTTAAAGAACGTGTTAGAATAAATTTTATTGCAATTAATTAATTAAGACAATTTCATTTTACAATTTAATAAAACAAGTGAAAGAACGTGTTACAAAAAATTTTACTTTAATTAATTAATTAAGACAATAAAATGAAACTATATTAATTTAAAGAAAACACTAATATTACCTCTCGCATCCAGTGGCTCATCCTGTGTGAAGAGGATGTTGGTACACCCTTGCCAATCCAAACCGGCGTATGGATATGGCACCATACTAAACGAGTGATCATCAATACTAGCTAGAAACTTCAGCGCATCAATAGATATCCTGGCCGAATAGTCGAACAGGCCCCTCTTGGGCATCATCTGGCCCCACATCTACATCCGTACATGCAACATCGGCCTACGAGACTGCCAAACAAAAGTAGGCCTTGTCTCCAAAAACCTCTCAAAAAATAAGCAAAATAACTCTGAACCAAAAGGGAAGGTCAACCTCCCACGTGCCTGAGAACAACATCTATCTAATGTTGCACAAAACCGATGCGAAAAAATCACAGACCATCTCACAAGTCATGGCGTCTGGAATAAAGAATCAACATAAAATAAAATTAGGCAACTAATGTGTTTCCTGTCACTATTATAGTGTGCAATGGTCGTCAGTAGTAGTAAGAGTAACCTCAACTCCTCTAGACCAAACAAAGCAATGTGAAATTGACCACCGGACACCTGAAAATCTATAGGAGAAACTATATCATCTCTAATGTATCTCCAGGAGTATGCCAACTGGCTCCTTATTGCATAACCGACGGGAACATCTAGGAACTAGGAAAAATCCAGCCCTCTCCTAGATACGCCAGTAATAAAATAGATTTCCTCCTCAGTGGGCTCATACCACTAGCTAGGACCAACCCGGAAATCCTGTTGGTGGGCATCCCACTTGTAGATCAGTTGTCCCAATAACCCAATGTGCCCCTTCAGGGATGTAGCCTCCTCGTAGAACTTGAGGAGGCCTACCTTCCTTAGGATAAACTGGGTGGCTGCTATAATAGGGCGAGGGTACAAATGTCTCTCCCTCTCTCGTGCCTCCCATAATTGAGTCACATTATAATGGTCCTCCGTGTGCTCTTGTTGTTCCCTCTTCTCTCTATGTTGACGTCGTTGAATGATTCACATATTAAATACATTTTATTTATTAAATGAGAAATGTATATATATATATATATATATATATATTATTTAAAAAAAAACACTTGGTGTGCCCAAAAAAATAGTAACGTACCGTTACTGGTGCGTACTTTATCATGCACTGCGCCCGGTGTGCATGAAAAATATTCGCACACCACGCAAACGAGAAATATTTTTGTTCGGTGCATTGAAAAAACTAACCACCCTAGGGCAGATATTTTGGTCAATGCGCCACCCAACCGCAGTGTGTAGTCAACGGTGCGGTCTTGTAAATGACCACACCGTTAATTATCTATTGTTTTTGGGCAGTGCATTGAACAAATTATCCACCATGGGGTGGTTAGTTTGGTCAACGCATCGCCCTCCCGAAAACATTACATAGTCAACGATGCGGTCCGGCAAATGACCGAACTGCTGCGTTATTTTTTAAATTTTATCGGTGTGCATTTTCTCGGTGCTTCACCGGAACCCGGTGTGGTTTCTGTTAACATCGTTCGCGGTGCAGCCTGTAAATTTACAAGCAGTACCGCAAATGGCTCGAACACACCGTGCAATTCTTTTTTTTTAATGGTTAATTTTAAGTGAATTTGAAATTTTAATGCACTAAAGGTTTTTCTTATTAAGAAAAAAGTATATCACCTATACATTTGCACGTCAAGGAGGCATATTTTCTAAGAAATTCAAACAAACAAATTTTCCCACCACTTTCAAAAATTCGAACTCCACATAGTGAGCAATGGATGGAAACAATGCAGGCAATGGGAGCACCGATGGCAGGGTGCCTCATAGAAGACAAACTCACACCAATGCTTGAGAGGTCTAGAGCAATGAACAAGTAAAAATGAGGGTTTTACGACCGGTAATATTTTTTAAATTAACCATTTTTTCTGTGTGCATGATTTTGAGACGTATTTGGTGGATTTATCAATTGTGCACTGCACATTGATATGGTGCGCTAGATTATGAAGACACATCGGGCTGGTTTGAACTTAGAGCACCAGTGTGCTGGAGTACTTAGACTCATCGGGCTGGTTTATATGGAGAGCATGGCGTATCATTGTGCCAATTTATAGTACGCATTGGTGCATTTTTCATAAAACGCACTGGTGCGTTTTATTATGAGAAACACACCGCAAAAACCTCCACCCACCAACCTCCTCTAGTGACCTCTGCTACAAATGGATATCTCAGCTATTTTTATAAGGGATTCCTCAAAAAAATCTGATAGAGGATTTTTTCCTTGGATTGAAGTCACCTAAAAAGCCTCTCCAAGAGCACGTTATGCTTCTGTCAAAACATGCTACGTTTCTGTGTAAGAGGATTTATGGACAAGTGTCAGTAAAAAATGGTCAAAGATTCAAGGTAAAAGTTGTCTCATGAGTTTTTTTATGATTAATGAATCCCATTTGTGCTCCTCAATGTTGAGTGATCTTATAATTAATCAAGGAGACAAAGACTCCTAGTTTTTGGCTAAATTAGGGGGGTTGTTTCTAACTTCCCTAAAAACTAGTTAATGACTCATTAGGTGAATTAATGAAGTGTTTTGGATTAGGTTTCAACACATTAAGGTGGCATATTCTCTATTTTCTATGTGTACCCCAACTCAAGTCATTTTAGAGGTTGGATAGTTGATATTGCAGTGTGGAGCTTATGTACATCTTTTAACAATGAAATCAAAGACATGTTGTAGCTATAATTTTGGGACTCCAGTGGTATGCTTATTATCATTTTTTTTCTCACTGTTACCATAAAATTGAATTTTTACACTTATATATGATGATATTATGAGTCTATAAGAATAATTCTTACTTTTGTGCTCTGTTTAATGGGATTTTCATAAATTTGTTCTACTTCCTCTGATGAATGAACTCATATGTTATATTCTCATTCAGATTCTCTCTTTTTCAAACCCTCTACCACAATGAAAATCTAAGTGTGTTTCTAAGTATACCTACATCGACTCAATTTCATCTCTGCCACTATTCATTTGAATCTAAACTTGAAACCTAGACCTAGTTCCTAGACTGACACTTCTTATCTAGCAAAATTCAAAACAAAACCCTAATAAAAATCACTGAGCTTATATCTAGCCTGAGATCTTTTCCTTTCTAGTCATTTCATGGACTATGGAATTGACATTGAGAGAGACCTCTCTGGTTTGGTAGGGCTAGCTACCAAATCTAAATATTTATTTGAAGTTACCTCCTCCAATCTCCTTTATCAGCCTTGGGAAACAGAGGGAGTGATAACACGAGTATTTTACTTGCTTCATATATCTTCCTGGTGCAAACTGTGGGTATTTTTTTTCTTTCATTGAAATCATTGTTTGTGAACTTCAACTGCGGAATTTTCCCAAGTATTTCTACCTCAAATGACACTTTATCTTTCAATAGTGGTGTAAAGGTGCCATACTTCACATCCTTTGAATCTTTCATCAGTTTCACATTTGGTAGCATGGGTGGAATATGTGCTGGAAGAGGAAATGAAAATGAAGTGCCCTCCATTTCCATGTGTTGTTTCTTTTCTTCTTCCTCATTTTCCCTTATAGGTTGGGGTTCTGGTTGTGGCTTGATAGGTTTCTTGTCATGTTTCTTCTTTGTTCTTTGTTCCTTGGATGATTTCTTCTGTGGATATCTCCAATGTGTGAGGGATGAGGTTGTTGCAGGTGATGGTGATGTTGCAGTTGTACTAGATAGTGTTGTGACTTCCATGAATCCTGTTATACCTTTCTCTTCGAATATACAGATAAAATATTTAGTGTTCATACAGTGGCACAACTTCTGTAACTTCTCAATACTTGGAAAAATTTGAGCTCTCATGCGACAAATTTCCAAAAGTCTTGGTGGGACACGGCTTTTTATAACCATTTTGAACTTCTAACCTCATCATTAGCTGAGATATTGTTTAGATTTGGTATATTAACTGCATATTTCTCGCTAGATTCTGCCAATGTGTCTTCATAAATGCATCCTCCCACGCCTTCCAACGACAACTTTCCCTTTTCACGATCAGATTTTTTGGAAAACTTCGACACATTCATATTACAACAAACAACCCTTCTTATGTCATGAATTCTACAAACTTCGACATAACCCATGCTATAGAAAATTAACCTCCTTCATCGAAGCTCTCTTTGCAACGTAATTTATAGTCTACTGCCCACTTTCAACTACAAGTGGGACTAAGACTTTTCTCATTTCTTCTTCAGAGCGAAGCTATAGGGGTAGGGTTTTCCCTGTACCGCTTTAATATATTTCCATTTACTATTCCTTGAACCAATTCTCCATTCAACTTCGCTAATTGAATTATGCTTCCATTAGTGATATGCTTGATACTGTATGGGCCCAACCAATGTGTCTTGAATTTTCCTAGAAAATTCACAAACTTACTGTCATAGAGGAGAACAAGGTCTCCTACCTGAAATTTCTTCTACTTAATATGTCTGTCATGCTAGTATTTTTCTATTACTTTTTGTACCTCTTGATTAAATCCAACTACAAATCTATGTTCCTCCAAAGCAAGCAATTGTGACATTCTTTCCTCAATTATCTTAGGGTTTTCCATATATGTAAAATTTGCAATCCTCAAGCTAGGCACAATGTACTCCATAGACATCACAACTTCTTGCCCATAAACCAAGCTAAAGGGTGTCTAACCAGTCAACTTCTTACATGTGGTCCTATAAGCCCATAACATTGTTCAAATTCTAATATCCCCATCATCTTCATTCACATTTCATACCTTATTAAGTGCATTCTCCAAAATATTATTAAATTTTTCCACTATTATATTGGCATGAGGATGATAAGGGGTAATATTCTAATGATAAACTTGGAATTCCTTAGTCAATGCTTCAATATTTTTATTTAGAAAGTTTTAACCTTGATCACTCATCAAAATCTTCGGACATACAAATCTAGACAGTATGTACTCAAAAATAAACTTCGTTGCAGTTTTTTGTTGCAGACCCTTACTGGTTGTGTTTTGGCCCATCTATTCAAGTAATCAGTTTTTGTAATTATGTATCTCACACCAGTCCTTTTTGTAGGTGGGTTGATTGATCCAACAAAATAAATGGCCCACTGTACTTATCAAAAGCATACAATGTAACTTGTGGTACCAATGGAATCTCATCTCTTTTGGAAGGCTTCCCTGTTCTTTGACACACATCACATGCTATATGGTACTCCTTCGCATCCCTATGTAGCATAGGCAACCACAATCCTGATCTCAAAAACTTCTGTGCAGTATCCTTTCCTGCATAATGTCCACTAGTTGCGCCTCCATGGGTTTATGCTAGAATCATTTATATTTCACGTTTAGGAACATATCTGTAGAGTATCTCATTTTGTCCCATCTTATATAAGTGTCTTAGTATTATTGAAAATTTAACTACCTTAACCACCAATTCTTTCTTCTGTTGCATAGTATACTCTGAAGGAGAGATTCATGTAGTCAAAAACTAAATAATATCTATGAAGTGATCATCTGCCACTCTAATTGCAAATAACTGTGCATAAAGTAAATTATCTTCTATGCTGGTTGGTTCTTCTCCTGTTTCCAATCTTGAAAAAAGGTTAGGTCTTGCATTTAACCTCCCTGGTTTAACAATGATCTCAAAGTCATGCTCCTGGATTAACAACCATCAACAAATATTTCCTCCTAAAACAATGTTGTTAACCAAGTACTTTAATGCAGAATGATATGTAAACATATTAAAATGTGACCCCAACAAATAATTTTTAAACTTCTGCAAAGCATACACCATGTCCATTCCTTCCATTTCTGTGGTGGTGTAATTCTTTTCTACTTTAGATAAATTCCTACTTGCAAAAGATATAGGATGATCAATCATGCCTTCACCAGGTTGTGCCAGTACCACTCCTAAAGGCATGCAAGGGGCATGCACATGAACATGAAATTCCTTATCCCTATCAGGAAACACTAATATAGGTGAAGCTACCATATTTTCTTTCAATATGTCGAGGCTCTTCTCACATTCTTCATTCCACTGAAATTTGCATCTGTATACAACAATTTCTCCATGGGTGCAGTGATTTGTGCATACCCCTTGATGAAATTCTTGTAATACCCAGTATATCCCAACGTAGTGCAAAGCTGTCTTACTATCTTAGGTGGATCCAAGTTCACAATTACAACAATATTAGCAGGTTCCACCATCATTCCTTGCTTACAAACAATATGTCCCAACAATATGTCTAATGGTACACAAAATATGCACTTCTTTAAATTCAAAGAGATATGATACTTTCTTCATGTGTCGAGCATAAGTCTTAAAATTCCCACATGTTTTCTCAACAATACAAATATTTTCCATTCATCAAAATATACTTCCAAAAACTTGTGTATGTACTCCTTAAAAGCTACGATGACCACCTTAGAAAATATATCAGGGGCATGTTTCAATCCAAAAGGAATGATTTTGTATTTATATGAGCCCCGTTATATAGAAAATGTGGTCTTATGTCAATCTTTAGGTGCAACCCTAATATGATGATACCCTAACAATCCATCTATAAACGAGCAAACTTCCTATCCTCCCACATTGTCCAACACTTCATATATGAAAGGGGTAGGGAAGGAATCATGTAAACATGCATCATTCAACTTCCTTAGATCAACACAAATCCTCATCTCTCCTTGAGTCTTCTTTTCTTGCAGCACCATAGGACTTACCCATTTTGATTCTTCAACATGTTCAATAATTCCTACTACTATCATCTTATAAAGGTATACCTTCAGTTTCTCCTTATACTTAGAGTTCATTCTGTAAGGTATTTGTTTGATTGGCTTCATATCAGGCTTCAAAGGAATTTGCATGACTCCTAGATATCCTAGAATACCCTTCATTTCTGAAAACTTGGTGGGAAAAAATTCTTGATATTCATGAAGTAACTCTGTAACTTTACTGACTGTTTCTTCATCCTAGTAATAACCTATAGTTACAAACTTGGGATCCTCCTCTCATCCTATGTTTACCTTCTTATTATTCAGTGGCTTCATTATGTCTGGTATATGTCTCTTAGGTCTAGTGACTTCGCGATATCCTTTTGATTCCGCTATGTCGATGTTGCGAGGATATTCTTCTTCTCCATCTATGATAATATCATAGCATTCCATTACATTTTCTATCTCTGCATGAGCCCAATCAGGTTGTTTCCATGTCACTGAGGTTAAATTATAAAATATCTTCTTCTTGATTACGTGGAGAGACAAATCCATGTGTGGGTAATCATCTCCAAAGTTGAAAGTTAATATGAAGCCATCGACCATGTCTGCCCATTTTTTTGTACCATGTCAAAGTTTTGTTTCTAGCTACCAATTCTTTTGGATTGTCTCCAATCTATGACTCAATCCATGTACCCACTCTTGTTGTGGAATCTCCTTCCATGCTGAAGTGCATAGTTGGATACGCTCCCTAGGATTAGTTTGACTATCATATTTTATCTCCATTTATGTTTCTATTTGTCCAAACCTTATCCACATCAATCTTCAACATTCCTGCCAACCTCTTATATTATTCTTAAGTGCATTCCACCATCTAGACAGGGTAGCTTTCAGTGTTGTTAACACTTCACCGTATCTCCAAGGCTGAGTAGAGACCAGTAAAGGTAACTACACACCAACCTCTCGCAAAGTAGCTAGACCTACTAGGCAAGAGAGCACTCTCTCCAAGGAATCACGGCCAAGAGGGTTGGATCAATGAGGTTTTAGGCTAGGTATAGTAGCTCTAAGGTTTCATTGATTGAATTTTGAGGTGTTGATGGGTGAATTGGGTCAAAGAGGAAACTAGGTTAGGGAAAAAAGGACTAGCAATTGCAGACATATGATGGGGAAAAGTAGGTAGGAACTTAAACACTTTAATGATATTTGATGGAGTGGATTAGACTAGTGAGGTGCTAAAAATAACATGACATACATGAATTCCTTTTAAACTTAAGAAACAAAACACTTTTATGATGATTCTCCCAAAAAAGAGAATTAAAAATGAATATGCTTATATCACTTAAGAATCAACCATATTATAGAAATGACATGATCATGGAAAGTAAAAAATAATCACACATATGTAAACAGAAGAATAAACTATGTCAAAATATATTACCATAGGAATCCCACCAAAATAACAGCAACTTCGTCAATAAATTCATGCCAAAAGTCTGATACAATAGTGTTCTCTGATCAATACAAAAACATCCAACACTCGAAATGAAAAATGAGGTGGAATATATAGGCCAAAAAAACTTCTCCCACTCTTAGGGGATGAATATGTGACTTGTGGAGCTAATCCCCAAAACACGGAACTGAAAACCGAAAGACTAGGGAGGTCAACAAACTCATCCCTAACTTTGGTGAAATTGATTCATTCATCCACAAATACAATTTTACCTAATGTATTTACCTCTAGTAACTAAAATTAAGTTAATTAAATTCACATAATCAAATTACATCAGTAAAAATCATGAATTCTTTGACCAAACTGAGAAAATCTGGGAATTTTGGAAAAAATCAACAAACTAGCAAAAGCGCAGGGCCTTTGGCAGAAGCACAGCGCCAACTTCAAGGCTATATTTGAGGGACTTCTTGAAGTCCAAATTGAGCTCATGATAGTGAATCGGAAATTTTATCCTATCTAGTTTCCAAAAATTCCCTTGGTTTCTAAAAATTATGAGCTTAAGGCCTCCAAAATTTCAATCTCCCAACGCTACTCCAAAGCGTAGCGCCAACCTAAAAATAGGGGCAGAAAGGTGATTGTTTAGGTGTTTTTGGCCATTGATCCCTGCCAGATTGTCCAATGTTTAAGTGCCAATAGTAAAATTGAATTTATAGGGCCTTATCAATCCAATTTTGTTTACCATTTTTCATTTGGAGGCTCCTATAGAAAGCACAGTGCCCTACGCATTGCGCTTTTGACAAGCTCACTGTGCTGAATTTCAGTGAAAATTTGTCAAAATGCAGAAAATTACAAAAAATTTCCCAAAAACCTTCAAATGGTGGATATATTTTTGATGATGTGTCTCAAGCAATCAAGGAAGCATCAACAAGAATTTCAAGTTTGCCCTTGTCCTTTTTCTTGGCTAGGGTTTCCTTCAATTTGTCCTTCAACTGCTTGATTTTGATGTTGCTAATTTGATTCCTTACCTTGTACCTATTGGCCATGTTTATGAGCATGTATTTGTCCCTTTTGGCCTTTTATATGAGATTCTCAAGGTGTAGGTTGACTTTTTCAAGCCAAAATTATCTATCATACTCAATTTCCTTTACAATCCTTTCCTCAAGAGTTAGTTTTTCTGCCTCAATTTTCTCCTTTTCCAAATGCCTTTATAAGACCTCTTGTTCTTGGTTTTTTCTTGGTGCCTTGATCAGAATCATTGGTGTTTTTCCTCTTAACCTCCAACAACTCCAATTCCAAGAGAACTTTTTTTTCAGGCAGCTGCTTATTCTCTTGCTCAAGGTAGGAGATGGAAACTCTTGTCAAAGCAGGGTGATGCTGAACTGTTTGGACTAACTCACAGAAATCAAAGTAGCCCACATGTTTGAAGAATTTGACTGTCATGGGTGAGGCCATTAAATATCTAGTGTCAGATGGATCAAGCCTGAAAATACTCCCTCCTTTGTGGGGTCTTCTTTCCTCTCTTTCCTCCTCAATAAAATATTTTTCCTCCTCCATGATTTTTGTTTTGTTTTTGAAACCCTAGGGAAGGGGAAGGAAAAGGGGATAGGAAGTAGGTTAATGGAGTGGGAATGAGTGTAGGAAAAATTAGGGAGGTAGGGAAGGGAGTTATGGAGCTTAAGGAAGTGGTATGGGGTAAAAAAACTTACGGAAATAGGGTTGGGAAATTTATTATAGGGATAGTGAGGTTGCCTAGGAAATTTGCAGCCTGGGATTAGGGTTTTGGGAAATGGGGCTTGTGAATGAGGGATAAGGTTATGTATGGATAGGGGAAGTGTTTACTGGAGTGTGGGGAGGGAAAAAAATGACATGTAGGAGTGAAAATATGGTTTCTTTAGCTCAAAAATTCAAATTATTAATGAAGAGGGTTAACACCATGAATATGCAATCATGAAGTGAAAGGAAATCATGAAGTGAAAGGAGGTCATGTATGGTAAAACTTACTTGGAGTGAGGTGTAGAAACATTCAATTGTTTTTTGGACCTATTTCTTTGAGGTTTGAGAGTTGTGGAAGAAGCCTGGTAGAATTTCAACACTCTACACAGGAGCATAGTGCCAAATGCAGGAGCGCAACACCAAACCATGGAGCGCAGTGCCATAAATATAGGAGCGTAACGCCTCCTTGCAAGCCACTTTTGGAGGTCTTCCTGAACTCCACATTGAGATCATGATAGCTCGTTGGAAATATATTTTTGTCTGCTACAAAATGGACCTATGAAGCACTAAAAATGATCAAGTATAGACCCTAAAAAATCAATTCTCCCACGATTGGTAAAAATGTGCAGAATGGGGTGCAAAAAATGTAGCATTCTCTTGCAGGCTACTTTTGGAGGCCTTCCTGAACTCCAATTTTAGCTCATGATAGCTAATTGGAAATATCTTCTAGTATAGTTGTCACGTGACTTATCAAGAAAGTCATTTGGACACTCCATTAGGGAGAAAAAGTAATCTTCACAAGACTACTACACAAATGTAGGGAAAACTGGGGATTTAGGACTGTCTTGTAGAGGGAGGGGAATGAAGAGGTTAGGGGTTTTATAAATTATTGGGGCAATTTTTGAGGATATGGATAGATGTTAGAGAGTTTAGTGAGATGTAATTTTTAGAAATGAGTAATGGGAAGGGGTCAAAAAGGGAAAAACAGAACCCTAACCTAGGAAGGTGTCAAAAGTGTAGCAACAGGCTAGGGTTTGTAGGAAAGTGAGGGAAATGGGAGAAATGGGCATGGGAAAAGTTTAGGGGAGGTATATGAAGTGTAGTTGAGGGTGTTAGGAGGCTTAGGGAGGTGGAAAATGATAAAAAAATGTATAGGGATTAGTGTACAGGAATTAAAACACACTCCCAAACTCTAAAATTCCCAAAAATGCAATGTAGGACCTTGTGTTGACTTGTTCAGGGTCTTTCTTGGATGTTGAATTGTTGCAGATGCCTTGGTAAGTTAGTGAGAGTTATATTTCATTTGGATGGATGAGTAAATGAAATTAATTGGTCTTATATACCGTGTTTGAGTCATTTTCCTTCAATGTAGAGGGATGACCCACATGTATTTTCACTTTGGCTTTTGAAACCACGTAGCTTAGGAACCTTTTGAGTGTATTTACATGGAACTTTGAGAAATTATTACATATTGAGAAACATAAAATTACATATTTAAATTGAAATTATAATTTACAAATTTAATTTTTACATGATGAAATGTGTTTATTATCACTCTCTTACGTGTTGGTATTTTATGCATGCAGATGGTGTTTTGATGGACCATGAAAACCCTAAGACCTAATGGAAACCGTGACTGAATGAACTTAATGATGAAATAAATGAAATGATGATGAAAAATCATGACTGATGTACACTCATCAAAGTGGTGAAATGAGCCAACACGTAATGAAATTTTGAAAAGAGTTAGGTTTGACCTAGATCTACATCCAGTGACCAAATTTTTGCATGATGACCTAATGGAATGAAAAAAAAAAATAGAATGAGACCCTAATATGATATGAAAAGAGATTTTTTTTATCACTAATGGTAGGATGTAAAAACTGACACTAACATTGGCTCCAGCTGGGGGATGAAAACTCCTTTGAGGTGTCAAGAACACCGTAGACCAAGTATCCTACCCATTGGGCATGGAGTCAAAAATCATAAACCAAACTAAATTTTGAAAACTCGATATAATAAACTGACTCAATATTGACTCAAAACTGACTGAAAAATATGCTCATAATTGAGCTTATTCAACACAACCTAATCTAATTGATCCATTAATCACCTAATCAAGTGAAATGGAACATCCAATGCAACCATGTAATCATTCTGGTTGCTAGTTGAATTCTCTGCAAGTTCTTTCTCATGAGCAAAAAGAGAGAACTACTGAAAGGAAACTCCCATGAAAACTTGTAATCATATTGAATCTTATTGAAATTACAAAGCATGAGCCCACCAACTGACCTCAAGAATGATGCAAAAGGATCTTCATAGGAATACATATTAATTTCCAACCCATCTAATACATTACTGCTCTGCTTTAGGTAGTCTTCGTACCTTGATTTTAAAATTTTCCCAACATCCTTGATTTCTTCCCTTGATTACTGCAGCAAGTTGACAAAATGATCCTAAAACTCGTGAATGAATAATTTTTCCTGATTATCAACAACAAAACAAGAATATTCTTCATTATTATCCTGATATGACTATGAACCTTTGTATGAGCTTTGTAATGAGACCCCTACTGAAAAATACAATGAAGTTGGGTGCCAGATCGAAGTTTTATCATCTCTGATTTGAATCTCATAACCAATTAATGGAGAAGGACTTTGACTGTAGATATCATCCAACACAACAGCTATTGGGTGATGAAAAACTTGGAAATATTGTTGCAACCTATTTTCCATTGGTGCCAATCAGACTGCATGACTTTCTACAGGCTTCTCATCTTTTTCTTTAGAGACATTATGAAAACTTTCCTTCAAAAACTGAAATGCTTCAAAACATAATGGTACAAAATCATCTTGCATCATTTGATCATATGTTTCAACTTCCAAGCCTTCATCTTCAATTTCAAATTCAATGGAACTCGGTGATTGCATATATAGAGCTAAGGAAGCTTCTATGTCACAAATTATTTCCTCAACCATTTCAGGAGAAGGTTTTTCATTAAAAACTTGCTCAAGAAGTTCATTATCTTCCTCAACCTCAACCTCAAAACTGAAAGACTGCTGATTTCTAGTCTTGAAAAAAGATTCTCTCAGAAATTGAAATGAAGCCAAACATAAAGGCAAATATCCTTCACTTATTTCAAAATTTTATGCATTTTCCTCATCGCTGCCATGATAGATATTCATCGGTTAATCACTAAATTTCAGTTGCTGAAACTGAGCTTCTTCCTCCCACAAACCAAATTCTAATTTCTCTACAGAATTAGCTTCAATTTGGAGAACATAATCATCATCATACTGATCAAACTTTGGCAAATCATCAAAATAATGAATGTCATCAAACATACACATTAGATCAGCAGATTTTTCCTCCATAAGTTGAACTACAAATCTGTTTTCATGATTTTCTATAAATGAATACAAACAAAAATAATTTTCTAATCTATGGTAGTTGGAATTAGCAGGATAGTTTTTAAGGCCAACAAATTCTTCTTCCTCTACAATAAGTGATACATGGTGATCTTGAACAAAAAATTCATCTCTCATGGTGAAATTTTACATCATTTCCTCTACTATACTTACCAAAATTCCAAGCTTCACTTTTGAACATGTCAAGAATTATTTATCTATGTTCTACCTTCCTTCTGCTTTCAATCTTAACCTATTGACCATCAAATTATCTTCTACAACTATTGCACTGTCCTTCATTTCTTTGAGTTTTGTAATGTCCCTTTCTCTCAATCAAAATTACATCTCTGGATCAAAGGCATTCGAGTAGTGTAAGAGGGTTGAACCAAGAGGCAGTTTTATATTAGCAGGGATTGAATGATATAATTGATTGAACTAAGTTGAAAAGTGTTGCACTGTTTCTCCTGGTTTCCTTTTCAAATTATCATATTCTTCCAAAAATCATAAAAGGATTCCTCTTGATCACCCATTTATCAAAGAAGACTTTCACAAACTGATGGAAATCAAAAATACTTGCAACTGGTAAGTTTTTGAACCATTCCTTGGCTTCGCCTTGAAAAGATAGAGCAAAGATCCTGGTACTAACATCATCTTCATCAACCTCGAAAAGGTCGAGAAAATTTTCAAAACTTTGAATGTGTTTCTCAACATTGATGTTACCATATTCTCCATCAAACCTGGGAATATATTTGTAATAGTTTTTAGGGAAACCATGGAGTATAGGAGGTAATATGAGTTGTTTGTATCTATCTGGAATTTTACGAGGTGTAGGGGTATGTACATAAGATGTAGGATTATTCTTGATCTCTTGAGGTAAATCAAGTTGAATATGGTCATCATAAGATTTAGAAAAAGGGTCTAGACCAAGATCAAAGGTGTACGGGGAATTTGAATTTAAAACCTTCAAAGGAAAGTAATTTAATGGAGATCTGTGATCTTTTCTCAAACATAATATATTTTGGAAAAATTTCAATACATTCTCAAGAAAAGAGAAAACATATTTCATGATAAATAACATGATGTCTTGAATGAAAATCCAAGTTGAATACATAATCTTCCCATGTTGTCCTTTCATATTTCTTGCCAAGGTTCATCCTCCAGTGGAGTCTTTGGATTTGATTTCGAAACTGATTTGGAGTCACCAGGTGGATGATTTCAGCCTTCATGTGCTTGATCACTGTCCACCATTAGCAATCAGATCTAAAATTTGATTATTTTTCCTAGGGAAGATCTTTCACTGCCATTCCCTAGTATGGTCGCCAAGATGTTATCACCAGCAAAGAGACCAGCAAAGGTAACTACATACCAAGCTCTCACCAAGTAGCTAGCCCTATTAGGTAGGAGAGGGCTCTCTCCAAGGGATCATATCCAAGAGGGCTAGATAAATGAGGTTTTAGGCTAGGTATAGTAGCTCTAGGGTTTTATTGATTGAATTTTGAGGTACTGGATGGGTGAATTAGGTTAAACAGGAAACTAGGTCAGGGCAAAAAGGACCAGTAATTGTAGAAATATAACAGGGCAAGGTAGGTAGGCACTTGAAAACTTTAAGGAGACTTTATGGAGTGGATTATACTAGTGAGGTGCTAAAAAGAGCATGACATACATGCATTCTTTTTAAACTGAAGAAATGAAACATTTTTATGATGATTCTCCCAAAACATAGCATTAAAAATGAATTTTTCTTATCTCACTTAAGAATCAACCATATTTATAGAAATGACATGATCATGGAAAGTAAAAAGCATTCACACATAAGTAAACAGAAGAAGAAACTATTTCAAAATAAATTACCACAGGAATCCCACCAAAATAGTTGCAACTCTGTCAATAAATTCCTACCAAAAGTATGATACAATAGTGTTCTCTGATCAATACAACAACATCCAACACTTGCAATGAAAAAAGAGGTGAAATATATAGGCCAAAAAAATCTTCTCCCATTCTCAGGGGTCGAATCCCTTAATTGTGGAGCTAATCCCCAAAATACTAAACTGAAAACCTAAAGACTAGGGAGGTCAACAAACACATCCCTAAATTTGGTGAAACTGATTCATTCATCTACAAATACACTTTTACCTAATGTATTTACACTCTAGTAACTAAAAGTAACTTAATTACATTTACATCATCAAATTACATCAGTAATATTCATGAATTCTTTAACCAAACTGAGAAAATATGGAAATTTTCGAAAAAATCAACAAAGTGGCAAAAGCGCAGCACCTTTGGCAGGAGCACAGCGCCAAATTCAAGGCTGAATTTGAGGGACTTCTTGAAGGCCCAATTGAGCTCGCGATAGCTCATTGGAAATTTTCTCCTATCTAGTTTCAAAAAATTCCCTTGGTTTCTGAAAATTATGAGTTTAAGGCCTCCGAAAGTGAAATCTCCCAACACTAATCCAAAGCGCAGTGCTAGCCTGAAAATAGGGGTAGAAAGGTGATTTTTAGGTGTTTTTGGCCATTTCTCCCTACCAAATTGTCCAATTTTTAAGTGATAATAGGAAAAATGGAATGTACAGGGCCTTATGAATCCAATGGTGGTGGCCATTTTTCATTTGGAGACTCCTATATAAAGTGCAACACCCTAGGCATTGTGCTTTTGACAAGCTCACTATGCTGAATTTCAGTGAAAATTTGTCAAAATGCGGAAAATTACAAAAATTTGCCCAAAAACCTTCAAAATTGGTGGATAAAGTATGCATGATGTGTCTCAAGAAATCAATGAAGCATCACCAAGAATTTAAATTTTTCCCTTTTCCTTTTGCTTGGTTAGGGTTTCCTTCAATTTGTCCTTCAACTACTTGATTTTGATGTTTTTGATCTGATTCCTTGTCTTGTACCTATTGGCCATGTTTCTAAGCATGTCTTTGTCGTTGTTGGCCTTTTGGAGGATATTATCAAGGTGTAGGTTTATTTTTTCAATCCAAACTTCTCTATCATCCTCAATTTCCTTTGCAATTCTTTCCTCAAGGGTTAGGTTTCCTGCCTCAATTTTCTTCTTCTCCAATGCCTTTATAAGACCTCTTGTTCTTTCTTTTTCCTGGTAGCTTGATCAGAATCATTGGTGTTTTTCCTCTTAACCTTAAGAAGCTCAAATTCCAAGAGTACTTGTTTGTCACTCAACTTCTTGTTCTCTTTCTCAAGGTAGGAGATGGAAACTATGGTCAAAGCACGGTGATGCTGAACTATTTGGACTAACTCATAGAAATCAAAGCAACCCACATGTTTGAAGCAACTGACTGTCATGAGTGAGGCCATTAAATCTCTAGTGTCAAATGGCTCAAGCCTCAAAATACTCCCTCCTTTTTGGGGTCTTCTTTCCTCTCTTTCCTCCTCCATGATGTTTGTTTTGTTTTGGAAACCCTAGGGAAGGGGAAGGAAAAGGGGGTAGGAAGTAGGTTTAGGGAGTTAGAATGAGTGTAGGAAAAATTATGGAAGTAGGGAATGGAGTTATGGATCTTAGGGAAGTGGTAGGGGGTAGGAAAAATTAGGTAAATAGGGTAGGAAAATTTATTATAGGGATAGTGAGGATGCCTAGGAAATTTGCAGCCTAGGATTAGGGTTTTGGGAAATGGGGCTTGGGAATGAGGGATAAGGTTAAGTAGGGATATGGGAAGTATTTATTGGAGTGTGGGGAGGGAAAGTAGGGTCTCGGGAAACAAATTTGACATGTAGGAGTGAAACTAGGGTTTCTTTAACACAAAACTTAAAATTATGAATGAAGAGGGTTAACACCATGAATTTGCAATCATGAAGTAAAAGGAGGTCATGTAGTGGTAAAACTTACTTGGACTGAGGTGTAGAAAAATTCACTTATTGTTTGGACCACTTGCATTGAGGTTTGAGAGATGTGGAAGAAGTATGGTATAAATTCAGCACTCTACACAGGAGCGGAGTGCCAAACACAAGAACGAGGCACCAAACCTAGGAGCGTGGCGCCAGAAAGCCAGGAGCACAACGCCTCCTTGCAGGCCACTTTTGGAGGCCTTACCGAACTCCAAATTGAGATCATGATAGCGCGTTGGAAATATATTTCTATATGATACACAATGGACATATCAAGCACTGAAAATGATCAAGTATAGCCCCTCAAAAATAAATTCTCCCAATACTGGTCAAAAAGTGCAGAATGGGGGTGCAAAAAATGCAACGTTCTCTTGCAGGCCACTTTTGGAGGCCTTCCTGAACTCCAAATTGAGCGCATGATAACTCATTTCAAATAAATTCTAGTTTAGTCTTCATTTTACTTATCATGAAAGTCATTTTGGCTCTACATCAAGGATAAATATTGATTTTCCCAAGACTACTCCAGAAATGTAGGGAAAACAGAGGATTTAGGATTGTCTTGTAGAGGGAGGGGAATGAAGGGGTTAGGGGCTGTATAAATTCTTGGGGAAATTTTGGGGGATAGGCATATATGTTAGAGATTGTAGGGAGGTGGAATTTATAGAAATGAGTAATGGGAAGGGGTCCAAAAGGGAAACACACAACCCTGACCTAGGAAGTTGTCAAAAGTGTAATAATAGGCTAGGGTTTGTAGGAAAGTTAGGGAAATGAGAGAAATGGGCATGGGAAAAGGTTAGTGGAGGTAGATGTATTGTAGGTGGGTGTTTTAGGAGGCTTAGGGAGGTGTAAAATGATAAAAATTGTGTATTAATGTAGGGGAATTAAAACACACTCCCAAACCCTAAAATGCCCAAAAATGCAGTGTAGGAGCTTGTGTTGACTTGTTGAGGGTCTTTCTTGGATGTTGAAGCATTGCAGATGACTTGTTAAGTGATTGAGAGTTATCTTTCATTTGGATGGATGAGTAAATGAAATGAATTGTTCTTAGATACCCTTTTTGAGTCATTTTCCTTCAATGTAGTGGGATGACCCACATGTCTTTTCACTTTTTCTTTTGAAACTACATAGCTTAGGAACCTTTTGAGTGAAACTTCTTGGAAATTTGAGAACTTATTACATATTGAAAAAACATAAAATTACATATTGAAATGGAAATTAGAATTTACAAATTTAAGCTTTACATGATGAAATGTGTTTATAATCACTCTCTTACTTGCCGGTCTTTTATGTATGCAGATGGTGTTTTGATGGACCTTGAAAACCCTAATACCTAATGGAAACTTTTGGCGAAAAGGATTTATTTGGGCAAGACCCAGGTTTAGGATTGAGGCCAACATGGTTTCTGTTGTAGTCTAGGACAAAGGTAGCATTTTCACCCTGCTTGAGGGAGCATGGAGTCTCACCCGAGGCGTGTCGCGACCTTACTGAGATTAGAGGTTAGATCATTGGCATCGAGGAAAGATCACTAACATAGATCATATTTATGAGCATACAAAAGACATATATGTATCTCAACTCTAAGAAGTAAGCTATCATTCATCACCACATGTTCATAGTACTGAATTAAAAATTTAAAATAGGCATACATTCACCATAATCAATCAAGCATCAATCAATCCATAATATACAGCACAACAACAACCCGATTCCATTAACTTGTATCAAAACAACATAAACATACTCCGCATAGTCTATTACAGTACAGTTCAATACAAAAGTCTATGTAGAGCTCTCCCTATGCTCTACTATCCTATCAGCCTCTCTCTCTGACTGACTAACTCCAGAGTCGCTTCTTTCTTGCCTATTTTTTCCTGCCGACTAACACTGTCAGTCTTTGCTCCTTTTGTGCTCATCTACTCCCTTGCACTCTGTTTCCTTTTGTTTCTTATTTATCACTGGGATTTCTATTTTTTTTTCCTTATCTCCCATCTCTGTCATTTGTGCCATTATTTGTCTATGCCCCACCATCTGCCTCCAGGTTTTCCACAACAGTGATAGCTCCCTGCCTACCTTGATTGCACTCTGCCACCTGTCTTCTGGCTCTCCACAACTCAAAAACTATTTTGTTCAAAAAAAATGCCCAAAAAAGCCTTGACCACATGCTATTGACTTGTCCTGAGTCAATATTTTCATGTTGTTGTGGCTTCTGGTGGTCTTTTGGCTTCCCGTGCTGGCCTAGTTTTTCCTGTTGTTTCCATCTCTATCTTTTCTTGTTCTGGTTTGCTGGGTTTGGTTTGGCTCTAGTATGGTGGGGGTTGTATCGGAAATGAGGGACCCTTCCTGGATTAATAAATCTAAAAAGGTGCCTTGTCCCACTATGGCTTGGTCAACCTCGAGTACTCCATTTGTACCTGAGTTAACCATTGCCTTGATATCAACATTCATTAGAGTCCCTGGTGGTATCGAATCTAAAATGGTTGCAAAGGTGGAAAAAGTGTGGGTAGGGTGGTCTTTGGACATGAAAGAGGTGTGCGGTGATGAATTGTGCGTATGGAGTGGCAATGATATTTGTATGTTGAGAACTAAAATATTGGTAACATAGAGGTGGTTTGGGTGGCGACCTCTAGCTCTTCTTGAATTAACATTCCTGTCACTATTGGTTGGGGTTGTTCTTCTCCTATGAGATCAACCACCTGCTCAGGTCCCATGGTTCGGGGTCTTTTCCCTTTAGGTGCTGGTACTGGGGGTTTAGTTGGATTGGTTTTACAGAGTGGAGTGATAGTGGGCAACAAAGGGGAGTGGAATGCAGTAGATGGTAATGCAGTTAGGATGGGGGTGGTGGTGGACGAAGATGCAGAATTTAACTTCTAAAATTCAAAAAACATGGGAAATATAGTAGATGTGATGTTGAGAGTTTATATTACCTTATTGAAGCCTTTCACCCCTGTGTCCAGTTGGTCCAGTTGTGGCCGAAATTGCAATTGTGAGATCCTCTGCACTGTTTCTTCTTGTGTCTCCCCCGGAAGTGCTTTAGGGAGCATCGCATCAAATAAGTAAACTGGGATCCCACTTTTGATCTCCATTTCCACTCCTGGCCATGAAGAAACTTCTATGTGGAAGGCATCTTCCATTATTTGGAGCTTCAATGGATTATTACGGAAGGTATTTTTATCAACGCAGCTTGGTCAGACATAGGTTCGGTTATGAGTCACCCAAAACCAGATATGTGGGAAGTATCTATCCAATAAGCTTCTTGGAATTATTTGTTGACTTATAACTACATCTACCATTTGTTTATACCAGGATGAAAAAGCTTCCTCATTGACCTCTTTGGTGTTTGGGTCCCTTGATGTTTTCCATGGCGTGAACCTTAGTGCCATCGGTTGGTCTTGGGCGATGTTCGCAAGTGGTCTGATTCCTCGTGGACTCCACTTTCACATTGCAAGAGCCATGATCAGATAACCACATATAAATCATGTGGCTCACTTGTACTTTTCATCACAAGCCTCAAACAGCTCATGTAACAATAATGTGCACCAATTCAATTGTGCTCCTTGAATGCAATGCTCCGCGGCTGAGATTGTGTCCAGGGTGCATTCCCCCTTGGTGTAATGCATCATCGTTTTCTCATAAATCAAGTAGCAAGTGAATTTTACTGTTAGGTTGTTTATGAGGTTGATTTTTACTCCCTTCCCCCCTCTCCTTGTTTCATATTTTTTGTATTAGTCGCAATCTCATATATTCTTATCTCTCTTGGACGTATTTTGAAAGGCCGATGAGACATCGTTTCCTGCAGCTGATAACCCTGTGAGCGTGTGTATGTATTCCCCATGAATTTGGATCTCCCTCCCAAGACATAATGATCCACCTTGGATTCTACTGATTAAGAACTTAGTGCACTACATCATTTCTCCGGACGTCCCGAATACCAGAAGGATTTTGAGGTGCAGGATTGTTGACCTCTGGATGCCTCTGAAGTCTGGGTGCATCTTCATTGCTTCACCTCCTCCATCCTTCAAATAATTTTCAATGTGCACCTGAATTTTCATTGTTTGGAATTGATATGAGTTTGTGAAGTCAGTATCTATCAGCGAGGCATTGTCATATTTTCCTATCAGCGACTCCACCCTTTGAATTCTTCCATCGACCTCGGGCTCAATGACTGAGATAGCCATCTTCGTCAATTTCTTCCTTCTGTTGTATACTAGAACTATTGCTGCTAGTCTACTGTTCTGAATTTTTTCTGTTGGAATCTGGCTTATCATTGTAGCCGTTTCTTTCTCTGATAACTCGGAATTTTCCGACATCCTACTGTTTCCCTCCTTCATGCGGGTTAAGTAGTATTATTGGCACAAATGATGTTGATGCGATACCATAACTAATTGTGTTATTAGTTACCGGGATGAGGTGTACTCTGACAGTGTTGATGCTCGCTTTGTAAATCGGGTAGACATGACGGGTAATAATTATGGCTTAATATGTCAACTTTGTTACACTATGGGGATTACTAATTACGGCAGTTATTTTTCAAATTCAGGTGATCTTACGGAATGAAAAAATATGATGGATTTTTGTGAGCGAATGATGGTTGACATGCTTAGGCTATCTAACATTGCAGACTCTCCCCCCGATCACAATTGGTTGTGATGTTGTCTCCACATCGCAACAGGGTGATTACTATTTTGGTGCGACTTTGCGGGTTTCTTATTGAGGATTCCTACTCTAATGGACTGAAAATATTAAAAAATAACCGATTCTATGGTTTATCTTGGTTGCGAGATATTTATTGACTCTAATCTACTGACTGTTCTCGGGTGTGAGAGTTATTAAATTTAAAAGGATCGTGGTGCTTACTGATGATATGGTTTCAGCCATGCGCCATTCACCCATCCTTGAAGTATCTCTCCATCTAGTTGCGTTAGCCTAACCACGCCTGAGTCTCTTGTCTATATGATGTAGTACGGTCCCATCCAGTGCATTCCAAGCTTCCCTGGGAACTTTTGGAATTTTCTTTCATAGATCAGTACTTTTCCACCAATAGTAAATGTTTTATTTTTGATGTGGAAATCATGCCAGGATTTTTGTTGTTGTTTCTGGACTGATTATGGAAATCTGCCAGAAATCTATCTTCTTCTAGCTCCTGCAATTAATGAAGGCATGCAGATATCAAGTCTTCCTCTGTCATGATTGTTTTTGAAGTAATTAAGAGGCTCGGTTAAATAAACTCAGCTGGTATTATTGCCTCTTTCTCGTATACCAACTGGAATAGATTTTGATTATGCAGTCTCTTTATGCCCACAACATGGCTGGTATTCTTTCATCCCAGTCATAATGGTTAGATTGCATATCTTTGTTATTCCTTTCTCCAAGATTTTGTTGAAATCCTCGACGGTTCCATTCACCTGAGGGTGGTACAGGCTTCTCTTGTGGTGTTGTAACATAAATTTTTCCATCAATGATTTAATTTAGCATTAATGAAATGCGTGCCTTGATCACTTGTTAGCCTCCTTGCACATCCAAACCTACTAATTATGTTTTAAAAAATAAATCTGGTTATTGTGTCTGATTTACATTCCCTTACTCATGTTGCCTCTGCCCATCTTGTGAGGTAGTCAGTTGCAGAGATTATATATCTTTCCCGTGAGTGTCGTGTTGTTGGTGTAATTGGTCCTATGAAGTTGACAGACCATTTCTCAAATGCCTTCATAGCCCTCACGAGTTGCAGGGGTAGCTCATCATGATGTGACGGTCACCTTGTTTTTTGGTAGGCGTCGCATTTCTTCACATATTCCTGGCTATCTTTGTGCATGGTGGGCCACCATAATACTGCATGTAGTATTTTCCTTGTGGTGGGTTTTGCGCCGACATGTCCTCCCGCAACTCCGTTGTGACACTCCCACAACATGTCTACTCTTTCGTGATCTAAGACACATCTTCGAAGGATATGATCCAAGCCCATTTTATATAACTTCCCTGCTATGAGTTGATATTCGGCCACTTTAACTACTATATGTCTTTTTTGGGGTGTTGTGTACTCTGATGGCCATTGTCCTGTGGCCAAGTATGTCGCCATCTGTTCTATATAATCTAGGATGGCTTCTACTCGAAAGAGATTAGCATCTGGAAGCTGGTCATTAAGGGGTCCCCCAGTTTCCTCGTTCTCCAATCTTGATACTCTTCATACCTGATATGGGAATAAGTCTTCATACTCTTGTAGCAGGTCAAAGATTTCTTTTGTTGTCTCTATGTCCCAATAATCTCTAATGGATGCAATTTTGGGATTTTCTGTGCTTCCAATATTTTGCTTCTTTGTCTTCAACTGTAATAGGTGAAATCCCTAAGTAGTTGCTTCTTCATGTATCTCTCATTCCCCTTCCTTTTCTTCAAAGTATAGATGTCAAAGATTCTCTAAATCATCATCGTCTATATCCTGATCTATCCTTTTACATGCTACTAAATCCTTGAATTTCTTCTCTGATAAAGATATTTCTTCTCTCTCCTGAAGCTTTGGGAAGAACAACATTATTTTAATTGCTTGAATGGTATCTGTAACTTGTTCTATGTCTCCCTTGAAAGAAAAACATTGCGTAACTTTTTCCGCAACTGTTTCCGAGGTACCAGTTCCTCTCTTCTTCTCTTTTGTCAGGTACCAAGCTTGTGGAATGGTGTCCAGTGAACGTATGAAGTTGTGTACCCATAAAGATTTTGGATATCCCTCTTTCTTCCACTTATACTGGAAACTACTTAGATGTGCTAGGGGATCAGAATTCCCTCGGTACTTTTCTCCCAATTGTGATCCTAAAGCCGCATGAAATATTGTTCTTAATACTCTCGCAATATATGCCCTTGCAAAAGAGAGTTGTGATGGGTTTCCCGCCACCTTGCTGAAGTGGATTGTAGTGCTACGGCCATGAGAGGGACCATATGTTCTATTGGTACTTTGTCTTCCACTTTGGTAATAAATGTATTCATAACTTGAATATTTGAAATAGTTGGTTATTCTCTTACCATTGTACCAATCCAGTTGATTCCACGAACATTGACACATTTTCTGGTGTTGATTTCATATCCTCCCTGCATCCAATCATCCCAAGCTTCTTCTGATCCTAGGTCAGAACTCTGAACACTTCTCCATATTATTGTTCCTCCTGCTGTAGGATTAATGTAATATTCTCTCCTTCCTGCTAGCATTTGGTATATTTGATCTGGAAGATGTGTGTCTTCTCTATTGTCAATAATCTCTGTGTATCGGGGTCCTTGATAAAGGTCCAATAGTTGAACTACTCTGACTTCACCATCTTTGAATATCATTAATTCCTTCTTTAAATCAATGACTAAATAATTTTCAAAGGCCCAATCTATCCCCAGCAAGGCAGGATAGGGGTCGTTGTCACCCATGATATCTATTACTTCAAAGTCTATATAGGTCTTTACTCCCGCAACATCAAACTCAACTTCTTCCAACCTTCCTATTGGTACAATGTAGTATTGATTTTCTATTCTGAGTTGTATTGGTGAGTATGACAGCTTCAGTTTTCCCAGTGCTTCCCATGTATTTCATGGCAAAATGTTTACATCTGATCCGAGATCTAGCATCGTGTCTCTGATTTGGAATCCCGCAACTTGAGTGTTTATGCGGAACTCCTTTTTATTCCTTCTCTTATTTCTTTTTACTCTTCTTATATATTTTTCAGTTGATTTACCTGAGTCTCCAAGTGCTGCTCTTCCTTGCATGACCATTTCTAGAATTTTCCTTAATTGTTCCAGCATATGTCCATTGTTTACAATTTTCAATAACAGTCGGAACCACTCTTCTATAGCTGTGATTGTATGGATTATCTTTCCTCCCTCACTAGATTTTTACGGAATTTCCATACTCTGATGTCTTCCTATCTGTCAGAATGTTTCTAATGCTTCTTTAAAGTACTGCTTCTGTTGGTTTGGGCTGAAATATTTCTTTGGGGATGCAGGTTTGATTAGCTTTATCGGGTCCATGTCTTTTGTATCCTCTCCTGTCTTCTTCCCTCCTCGCATGACTATGGATACACTTTGCAGAGGCTAAGTCTCTAATATCCTTGGTTCTGCATTAACCAGGTTAGCTCCCCTTTGTATGGCTCTCTCTTCCCACCTCTTAATCAACTCTGGGCAGTCTTCAGTAGCATGTGCATCTACTCTGCATTGAGAGCACCATGGTCTCCTGGGTAGCGGACATTCTCTCACTACATGACCTTCTTGATCATAGTTATAACACCTTACTGGTCCTCTTCCTCCAGTTCTACTACCTCTCATACCTCCTCCTCACCCCCTTGGAGTCTCATTTACTCTATAGGATGAATTGTCTAATCATTCTGCCAATGCATCAAGGGCTCTGAATTTCTCTGTATTATGAGTTTTAGAGGCACAAAATTCATAGTAAACATTGTTTGGAACATTTGAGTATTTTTGTAGAATTGTACACATTCGTGGAGGATGACTAAGACCTTTACATATTTCGCAGCATTATGTTGTTGTTTGATTCTGTTGATTGGGAAACCTCGGGAAATGGGGTTGTTGTTAGTATAGCCCTTGAGTATTTATCTATGCAGCTCCCCTAACTGGTGGGGCCTCATGTGTCCCGGCCGCTGAACATCGAACATTCGGTGGCTACTTGTCCTTCCATAAAGCAGTGTGTGCACCACACGTTGGGCCTTGTAGGTCGTACTGGTTGAATATATTTCAGTTTCTCCGTCAAACTAGATATTTGATGTTGCAGTCCTAATATTGATGGATCTTGCACCACTGCCCCTCCTCTGAACTCCTATGGGTATCCTGCCATTGCTTCTATTTTCATTGCTTTCTCGAGCGAATCTTGAAGAGTATCAATATTTTTTTGTGTCAACGATGTCCTTGTCAATGGTAGGAGTGCTTTGATGAACTAGTACTGCTGGTGATTTGGATCGATTGGGTAACTTAGCTTTCCAATAGCGTATTTAAATATTCTGATCAAATCCCAGGCTGTTTCTCCTTCCCACTATTTGATTTCTGATAGCTCATAAAATCCTTGCTGATTCGTCTGAGGCAGTTTGAATTCTTGGACGAATTCATTCTTAACATCATCTATTGATGGGTTTTGTTGTGCTTCTAACCATTTGATGAACCAAAAAAAATCTCTTTCCCTTAATGTGGTTTGAAACTCAATTAATTTGACAGATCTGGTGTCTGTTGAGTTCTCCAAATTTTTTCGCAGAGGTCCCAGTGTTGTTCTACATCGTCATTACCTTTTCTAGAGAATTTTGGGTATCAGGTGAATGATCTCACCATATTTCCTTCTGTTGGTGGTACTGAAACAAAACCTCTGCTTCCTAGCTGGGATATTCCACTACCATCATTGTTGATAGTAGATATTTGTACTATGGATTTAGTACTACTCAACTTGCCAAACTTCTGTAACTTAATAAAGAACTTACTAGGTGGATGATAGAGTACTACGGGAAGGTTAGGACTAGTGCTACTTGAAACTTGGGGAATATAATTACCTTTCATTATGGTTTCCGGTCTCTCTTGGAAAAGTTTCTCCATTGCAACATGCAGCTCCACATCATACTCCTCCTTGGGGCGTGTGTCTTCCTCATTGGAATTTTCTCCTTTTTATCTTCGGGTTGGGATCCTATAAACTTGCTTAACTTCCTTAATGGACCCTTCCATTCCTTGGGGTACCATTAGACCTTCTCTTTTCTCTATCATCTGTGGCACCTTTTCCTTGTTTTGTCGATTCTTCTCCTGCTTCTCAAATTCTCGTATTGCCCTTTCCCACTACTTGTCAGAAATCTGCGTGCTCCAATGTGCTCTCCTCTCTCTCAACCTACGGGAGGTTCTAGCATCCATATCCCTATTCCCCATTTTTCCCTAATCATAGCATATTTCCCCCGAATCCTTCCCCCAGTACTGGAGGTTTAGGTCTCCATCTCAAGATTTTGGAATGACATCAGGCCCTCGTCCACCATTAGATATTTAATCCACAGCGGGATTTCTTTTAAAAATTCTCCTCACAACCCAGATCTATATATGTCTTTTGATTTTGTAAAATATTGGTAGCACTCGGCTGCAAATTCTACAATGTACCCCTCCAAGGTAGTTTGTACCCAAAAATCCATTGCTCAAGTTAGATCTGTATCTAGCCGATGTAGTGTTGCTAGATCTTTGTGCGTCCAACTGTGACCAAATCTATGCAATCCTTTAGGGAGTGACTTGATCTGGAGTCTCCGCAACCAATTAAAGCTCTTCGGGAAATTTTCCCCATAAAATTTCATACAAGTCACTCGCAGAGTCAGAAAATAGGACTCGATCCTTGACAATATTTTCCCTCTATTGTCGAAGCTCTGCTTGTTGTGATATGGACTGATCTACATGCTTGTACCGCCAGCTATGTAGTTCCTCCTCGTAGATCCTCGATACCATGATCTATCTTCTAAATAATTTTTTAGGTCCTGCCAACGGAACCATTTGTTGGCGAAAAAGGAGGTCTTTGGGCAAGACCTAGGTTCAGGTTTGAGGCCAACAAGGTTTCCATTGTAGTCTAGGACAACGCTGAAATTTTCACCATGATTGAGGGAGCAAGGAGTCTCACCTGAGGTGTGCCACGACCTTACTGAGATTAGAGGTTAGATCATTGGCATCGAGGAAATATCACTAACATAGATCATGTTTATGAGCATATAGAAGACATATATGTATCTTAACTCTAAGAAGTAAGCTATCATTCATCACCACATGTTTAGAGTACCGAATTAAAAATTTAAAATAGGCATACATTCACCATAATCAATCAAGCATAAACCAATCCATAATATATAGCACAATAACAATCCAATTCCATTAACTTGGATCAAAACAGCATAAACGCCATACTCCGTAGAGTCTATTACGGTCCAATTCAATACAAAGGGCTCTGCAGAGCTCTCCCTAGGCTCTACTCTCCTATCAGCCTCTCTATTTGACTGACAAACTCTAGATTCGCTTATTTCCTACCTATTTTTTCCTACCGGATAACACTATTTGTATTTGATCCTTTTTCACTCATCTTCTCCCTTGCGCTCCACTGCCTTATGTTTCTTCTTTATCACTGGGAGTTCTATTGTTTTTTCCTTCTCTCCCATCTCTTCTATTTGTGCCATTATCTGTCTATGCCCCGCCACCTGCCTCCAGGGTTTCCGCAATCGTGACAGCTCCCTGCCTATATTGATTGCTCTCTGCCACCTGTCTCTCAGCTCTCCACAACTCAAAACTCGTTCTGTTCAAAACAAAGGCCCTAACAGAAACCCTTAATGAATGAACTTCATGATGAAATGACTGAAATGATTATGAAAACTCATGACTAATGTACACTCAGAAAAGTGGTGAAATGAGCCAACAAGTAATGAAATTTTGAAAAGAATGAGGTTTAACCTAGATATACATCCAATGAACAAATTTTTTCATGATGAAATAATGAAATGAAAAAAAATTCAGAATGAGACCCTAATATGATATGAAAATATATTTTTGATCACTGGTGGCAAGATGCAAAAACTGACACTAGCAAGGGCTACATCCAAGGCTAATAACCTTTTATTTTCTTGAACCTATTCTTCATAATCATTGAGAAAATTATTCACATCTCCTATTCCATCATAAGAAGGCATGTTACATACCTTAGATGTCATACAACGAACTGATTTGGTAACTCGTAAACAACACCTTGTGGATACTTAATGAAACCTTTCTTGCCAATTTTCCTACTCTTCTTTTGAATCTAAGGTACGAGAACTATCATGATCCCAACCCAACTTGCCTTCTGCAGTAGGGTTAACCCAATCTTGTTCCTTCACTGTCATTTGATAAATGTTGTCTATGTCTATTGCGAAGTATTCTTCTCTAATTGGTTATGTGTATCTTTCTCCTTCTGATGGATCCAAGGGAATAATTACCCTCATATTGTTTCCTTCAAGTATCATTTGTCTCCTCTTCAGATTAATTATGGCCATATTGGAAAATTCCCAGTCAAGTTCAAGTATTGCAGGATAAGGATTACTATCATTGAGAATCTCTATTATTTCAAAATCTGTAATAGTGTGTCCAATATCCACTATGACACCAGGTTATCTTCCCATAGGGAGGATCTTTTGTTGATTTTCCATCCTTAGCTGAATAGGTGACCACTGTAGCTTTAGCTTACCCATCAATTCACATGTCTGCTTCGTCAAGATATTAGCATCAGATCCTAGATCCAAAATAACTTGATCCATATCATATTCTCCTATCTGCACATTGAACCTCATTTCTCTTCTTGTTCTCTTCTTTCGATGTATGTTATTGACTGCACATGTTTATCTTCCCAATGCTTCTTTAGATGCACAAGACTCTATCAAACCCTGGAAACCTTCAACAACCTTTTGATCTCTTAACAAATTCATACAAGTATGCAGAAAAGACCTTAAAATACTTATTTGATCTGTGGAATCCTCACCTTGCATCAGATCTTGATCCTACGTCAGAGCTCCATTCTGCATCGAATAAGATGACACGACGTAGTTAGTCCTCTTATCAGGCTTCGGCTATGTACTATAGGTTGAATCTCCAACATCCATAAAACTTCACTTTTCTTCCATAAATACTCCCTTTTCTTTATGAATATAAAAAACAGGAACTTTCTTTGCAGTATTTCTAACCCATACATCTATATTTTCAAATTCCTTCTTTCCATCCTCCTTATCACTATCATTCACAACTCTAGTTCTAGTAACAATACTAATTCGAGGTTTATCAGCCCTGCATATTTCACACCACATATTGGATCTTGTCTTCAAGGGATTTGGTGCCCCTGATCTGAATATGGACAAACTAAATTTGCTATGCTAGCTTCCTCATCAGTATAAAATAAAAGTGTGCTTAAGGATTGTGTACATAGATTTGAGTTGAACAAAATATTACTTCAATGGTTTCTTTTAAGTGTTCTTCAACCAGTATAATTCCATGAAAAATTTGTAAAGCATGAAATCATCAAACACTTGAAAAGAAATATACTTCAAAAAACAAGACAAAAATACATTGATGAAGGAGTTCACCCCTCCTGGTCTACATCTCCTAACTCGTCAACATGACTAGACCTCTCTTATATTCGGTGTAAAAAGTACATATCAGTTTGCTTAAAATTACATGTGGCTATTACCCCTTCAACGTAATCTTCTCCTACAAATAACTCTCACAATATCAGAAACAAAACATATCTCCTACAGAGATGACATACTTTCACCGGTGAGAGCTAGAAACCCCTCACAAGCACCATTCAATTCCACACTGAATAATACAATAAAAAAATTCATGAATAAATAATTCAAACAAAATTTGAACCATGCTCTTCACAGCTACTGCAAAAATATTTATGGAATTGCGAAAATGTCTACAAGGTCTCCTCCTTGCTCAAAAGCTTCCAAAATAGCTTCAAACATATGATTGATCCATACACCTTACTTGTAAAACCTGCATTATGACCCTAATGATGTGCTCAAATCAGTAAAAGTAGGCTACCAATGGATTCAAAGCATCCAAAAACCCTTAAGTAGCCTCTTATGGCTCCTCAAATGGTCTTCAAGTGAAGCATACATGGCCTCCTCTCCTGGTGACCCTCGACATATTTAATCTTCAAGATGGAAAAATCACTTCCATAAGTGCTCCTCTGCCTTTAAAACCTGCACCAATCTCATAATATCCAAAAATTTTAGGATAGAATCTTTCAGAGTCCAATTTGGTAGAAATTTTCTCAAGTTATGGCTTCTTCAATTTTTCCTAGGAAAAATCTTCTAAATATGGAGCAACTTCAGTTAACTCCGCCAGAACTGGAGTTTCCTCGAAAATGGCGAACTCCGCCAACTCCACCACCATGTTAAACTCAAATTAATTAGTGGATAATCATATTCAAGTGGTATATAAGTGGTGTTTTAGCGCACTAATGGCATGTTTAAACAAATCCGCATTAAGATTAGATTAGCTCATTTAAACAAGGATTAAGGTTTAATTAACCCGCATTAAGTTTTAAACTTTGCAATTAGGTGATGGCTCCGTTGGTGGTCATGGTGTGAGATCCTATGGACCAGGGGCTGGACCTTCTTTACCCTTGCCATGCACTATGTATCAAATCAAATATATATGCCGATTGCATACTATGGTAAGAACCATAGCGCTGACATAATGGTAAGCCTTGTTGCTCGTGTGGGGGAGGTCGCGGGGTCGACCCTGACCTTCGCCCAACCTCAATATATAAATTTTTCCACTATAAAAATATGACATTATACCTTTACATAGTTTAATTCGACCTTTGGGAAGGGGCACGTGGCGACCCCTGTAGGTTTTAACCCTATACAGAAATTATCTACAAAAGAATCTTTAAAATAGAAAATATACAATAGCGAGAGCATAAAACAAAAAACAGATAAACACAACGATTTTCCACTGGATCCCGAATCGGGACGACCAGCTTGATTTTTCATTATATCCTTTTAGTGTTACAACACATATATATACATGCGAAAGCATACATAAACCCCAATCCATTAACCCTAGATTAGAACATAACCGTAGTTCCCTTGACCGGATCTACAAAATACCAAGGGCCGAAAACCATCATGCCCCAAAACCATGTGCAAACCCATGCACAAAACCATGGGTGGGTCTGCCCACCGAAAAATAAGGACCAAAAAAAATTTTCCAGGGTGTTGTCGTCCCGCCGTGACCCCCCTGTTGCACCCAGCGCAACGTACAGAGAGGGCTATTACCCCCCCACGTGTGACTAGTTGTGGAAATAATATAACACATACCCAACATTCTCCCACTTTTTTATTTCTTTCTATAGGGGGCCACAGGAGAGCTGAGTAATTAGCCCAGCTTTGCAACACCCATTGTTTATCTACACCAAGAGAACTTTTGAGTGCTCATAGATTTCATCAATGCATTTGCAACATTCTTCAAAGTGTCCTCCTTTACCAGCAATGCCCTTTTAGCCTCAACCATATATCTCATAAAGTGATATTGAACATCAATGTTCTTTGTCTTTGAATGATAAGCAGGGTTCTTAGCCAAGAAAATTGCACTTTGGCTATCACATTCTATCATTATAGCTTGATGCACCAACCCCATACTTGAACACAATCTTTGCAACCAAACTACTTCCTTGCTTGCATGAGTGGTTGCCATGTATTCTACCTCTGTAGTTGAAAGAGCCACTATAAACTATATTTTACTCATCCAACTGACTGCACCTCCAAATAGGCTAAACACATACCCACTTGTAGATCTTCTTTGGTCCAGATCTACAGCTCAATCTGCATCAACAAAACCACAAATTTCCAACACTTTTTCCAATCATGGTCTTCCCTGGTAGCACAAGCCATAATCACTAGTGCCATGCAAATATGTGAAAATCGCTTCACTGTTGTCCAATGCTCCTTCCCTGGGTTTGACATAAGCCTTCTCAATACTCCCATTGCATGTGCAATTTCTGGTCTAGTGCAGACCATTGCATACATCAGGCTACCCACTGCACTTGCATATGGAACACAGGACATATCCTCCTCTTCTTCTTGTGTCTTGGGACATTGTTCAGTAGACAACTTTGTACCTACATGAATCAGAACATTCACTGGTTTTTTATCCTGCATATTGAACCTCTGCTATATAGTCTCAATATACTTCCTCTGGTTTAACCAGAGCTTCCTCTTTGCCCGATCTCTCTTAATTTCCATGCCCAAAATATAGTTTGCAGCACCAAGATCCTTCATGTCGAATTTGGAGAACAGATGGGTCTTCAAATCTTGGATAATTTCCTTGTCATTTCCAATCAAAAAAATATCATCTACATACAAGACCAAATAAATAACGTGGTCACCAATTAATTTAAAATAAACACAGTGATCCTCCTTGCTTCTGGTAAAGCCAAGTCCCCGTATACAGGTATCAAATTTCTGATAACACATCCTTGGTGACTGTTTTAACCCATACAGAGACTTCTTTAACCTACATACCAGTTATTTCTTACCCTTCACCATAAAGCCTTCAGGTTGCTTCATGTATATCTCCTCTTCCAGGTCCCCGTGAAGAAACGTTGTCTTCACATCCATATGTTCTACCTCAAAATAAAATGCAGCAGCAATAGATAAAAGTAATATAATAGAAGTAACTTTGGCAACAGGAGAAAAAATATCACCAAAATCAATTATCAGTACCTGGGAATAACCTTTTGCTACCAACCGAGCTTTGTATTTCTCCACCTTGCCTTCTACATTCATCTTCTTCTTAAACACCCATTTTCTCCCGATGGGCTTCCTTTCAGCCAGCAACTCCACCAAATCCCATGCTTCATTTTTATGCAACGATGCCATTTCATCAACCATGGCCTCCTTCTAGATTTTTCCATCCTCTGAATCTACTACCTCCCTGACCGTTCTGGGATCATCACCAGTTATAGTTAAAGCAAAATTTGAACAAAAAGTAGATGGACTATACCTTTCTGTTTGTCTTCTTTCTCGAACTGATCTTCTCACAACTAGAGTTTGTGGCTCTTCCTCTTCTGAGTCCTCTTCTGTTGTAGAGTCTGATTCTTCCTCCTTTAGCTCAAACTCTATCTTTTCAGGTTCCTTTGGTAGGACTTCATGTTTAGAAACATCTTTCACCTCTATAAACACCACATCTCGGTTGTACACAACCTTCCTTGTTTCTAGGCTCCAAAGCTTGTAACCCTTTAAACCATCCTTTTACCCAATAAAGATGCACCTTTCAGATTTATTATCCAACTTGCTCCTTTTCTCCTTTGGAACATGTACATATACATCACATCCAAATACCCTCAGATGTGAAAGAGAGGGTTTCTTCCCAGTCCGTACCTCATGTGGAGTCGTATCTTCCAACGTCGATGAAGGTGATCTGTTAACCAAGTAACATGTAGTGTCCACTGCCTCTGCCTAGAATTCTTGTCCTAACCCAGTACCACTGAGCATGCTTCTTTCCTTTTCCATCAGTGTTCTGTTCATTCTTTCTGCAACTACATTTTTCTGAGGTGTGTATGGAGTATTCTTCTCTCGTGCTATACCACACTTCTTACAGAACTCTTCAAATTCATTCTTGCAGAACTCCCCACCTTTATATGTCCTCAGTACCTTTATCTTCTTCTCTGTCTGGTTTTCCACCAGAGCCTTAAATTCTTTAAACATGTCAAAGACTTCAGATTTCTTCCTCAAGAAATATATCCATGTATTCCTTGATAATTCATCTATGAATGAAACATAGTACACATACTTACCCAATGATGGAACTAACACAGGTCCAAACACATCACTGTGCACAAGCTCTAATATCTTGTTTTCCCTCTTAGCACCAAAAGGAAAATTCACCCGATTCTTCTTCCCATATACACAATGTTCACAGAAATTGAAATCCAGAGAGCTATTATACATACCTTCTACCATACCATTTCATGCAATATCCGAAGGCCCTTCTCTCCAATATGTCCAAGCCTTTGATGCCATAGCATGGTCTTTTCTCCAAAGACTGCTAGGCTTTCCGCTCCACTTTCGGGAACCACAAAATTGTTTCACCCATCACTAACAGTGCTACCTTGAATCTTGTACAGAGTTCCAATCCGAACTCCCCGCATTAACACCAGTGCTCCCTGAACCATCTTACAAGCATGTTTCTCAAACACTGTTTTTACACCTGGATCATCCATCTTGCTTACAGAAATTAGATTTCTGGCCAATGCAGGAATGTGCAGAACACTAGGAAGTGTTCTAATCCTTCCACCTTGCAGCTTCAGCTTGACTTTTCCACGTCCAACGATTCTAGCCTTCCTATCATCACCTAAGAAGACATCACCGCCATCATATTTCATATACACGCAGAACCACTCCCTATGAGGAGTGAAGTGAAAGGATGCACCCGAGTCAATGAACCATGACTCATGATCTACATGTGTATTTGAAGAAGAAGCCAAATACACATCCCCACCTTCATCCGAGGTGGTTTTTGCCTCTACAGAAGGAGCATCATCTGATCCCTTTCCTTTCTCAGGAGCTTTAGATCTGCAGTCCTTTTTGTAGTGCCCTTCCTTTCCACATTTCCAACACACCTTTACAAAATTTCAAGGAGATTTAGATCTCCCTCTAGATTTAGATATCCACTCGAAACCTTATTCTTGTTTCTATTCTGGGACCTTCCTCGTATAGATAAGGCATCTCCATTCTGACCCTCCATATTTCTCCATCTCATTTCCTCCGACAGCAAGGTTGAGACAATGTCATCAAAATGGAAGGTAGTTGTATTACTACCTATTGCAATAACCAGACTATCCCACAAGTCTGGTAGAGAACACAACAAACTGATGCACTTATATTCATCTAATATTTTAATATCAATAGATGACAGCTGACTTACCACAGTATTGAAGGCGTTTAGACGCTCTATCACTGATTCTCCATCCTTCATCCTTAAGTTATACAGCTTTTTCTGCAGGAACAATTTATTCACGAGAGACTTAGATTGGTACAAAGTCCCTAGCTTGTCCCACAAGGTCTTCTTCGTAGCTTCCCCAGATACATTCAACAATACTGAATCTGAGACACATAACTGTATTGTGCTCTTTTCCTTCCAATCCAGCTTCTTCCATTCTTCATCTGACATTTCCGTTGTTTTAGTACCCGGATCTACCACGATCCACTGATCTTTATCCACCAGCAGATCCTCCATCTTGAGCTTCCACAACTCAAAACTCTGACCATTAAATTTCTCTATCTCTATCTTCTCACCACTCACCATCTTCTTTCACCGCAAGAATCGATCCCATAGATCTCCCACTGAACAGGGTCTACCTCAGGCCCGAGCAAAAAACCCCTCAGCAGCAAAGGCGTCCCCTTGAAGCCGAAACTTCTCTGATACCAAATGTAGGTTTTAAACCTGTACAGAAATTATCTACAAATGAATCTTTAAAACAAAAAATAAACAATAGCAAGAGCATAAAACATAAAATATATAAACACAGAGATTTTCCCCTGGATCCCAAATCAGGACGACTAGCTTGATTTTTCATTATATTCCTTTTAGAGTTACAACACATCTATATAGATGCCGAAGCATAGATAAACCCCAATCCATTAACCTTAGAACATAAATGTAGTTCCCTTGCCCAGATCTACAAAATACCAGGGGCCGAAAAGCATCATGCCCCAAAACCATGTGCAAACCCATGCACAAAACCATGGGAGGGTCCGCCCACCAGAAAATAAGGACCAAACAAACTTTCCCGAGGCGCTACCACCCCCCCTGTGACCCTCCTTCTACGCCGGACGCAACATATAGGGATGGTTGCATACCCAACAACCCCTAGCTGCACCACGTGTCCTCTTCCCATTGGCTCATTCCAACAACCAATAAATTGTTGACAACACACCAAAATTTCAACCAACCACTAGCTAACACTTGTCAGCACCTGATTGAACCAACTATATTCTGGGAATGTTCCTTGGAATATTATTTTTGCTGACTGGGCAGCCCAGTCATCATCCTGTTAATTTTGCACAAATTTTAGTTGTTTGAGAAAATCGACAACCTTCTCTAACTTTCACATACATAGTCAATTTTCGATGAAATGAAGTGCACCAAAATAAGGGTGACAGAACCTATCTAGTTGTTCAGGTTTCGAGAGATTCCAGGAACTTTTATTTTTGAGCTCTTGATCATATCTCCCCACTTAAATACTGTTGGTCTCCAAAAATTCATTTTCATCTATTTAGAAATTGAAGGTATAGTTCCTTTATTCTTCTAAACTCGACCCAATCAAAGTTTGAAGTGCCCTGGCAACTCTTTTTCATGTTGAACTTGAATTGTAACTTGACCAATGGTTTCAACTTGATTGTTTTTTTCAACTTGTCCACGTCGCTATGACCATGCATAACAACATCCTTCCCAAGAATAATTCAATGGCGTTAATCTGCAAAAATCCTTACCGAGTATAAAGTCCAAAAGACTTTGAAATAAACCAATAAAAGTTGCACATGGTGAATACTTGTACATATTAAGTGTTGAACACATTTTTACATACAAAATCTTTTGCCACTACTCATACAAAAATTTTCAAAATTCTTTCTCACATAATAAAAGAGAAATTCATTTTACAACATGGAGAAACTTAACACCGAAATTTTCCATTTCAATTGACTAACAACCAAGCCGAACTGGCATAAACATGCTAAAGAAAACATTGTTGGATGTAAGTTATTTATTCATGAATGATCACTTTTACAAATTAACCACTATGGAAATATGCAACTAGTGCAAACAAATACTTACAATATTTAATTGGACAAATAGTCCGAACAGTTCTTACCCATCATGGTGACTTAACCCTCTACTTGAACTTTTCCTTCTTTTTAAGTTGCTTCATGGATGGTCACATCTTGCACCACTTTTTATTTTTTTGCTTCCTTTTCTGGTGCTTGCATGACTTTCTTACCTTTACCAGGATGAAGTTGTGGAAACAATTTCCAACACTTCTCGATCCAATTCCCACCAATATTGTAGTGAGTGTAAAAGTTCCTTTGAGTTCTTCTTAGCTCACATGCCTTTTTCTTTGATTGATTTTTCCTCTTCTTGTTCTCAATCTAAAGAGCAATAAACATCTTATTGATTATGGATTTTATTTTTTTCATAATAATCTACCCAATGGTTATAAGAAATGAAAAAAGTGCATGGATACATTCTCCTCAACATTCCAGTCAAATCAGAAGTTTGTTTTCCTTTAGGAGAAGCATTAAAATGAACAGGACGAGTATACCTTTTCTTGGCTCCCTTTGGCTTATGATTCCTAGATGATTAACTTGCATGGCTAGAAGAACTTGAATCAACTTCCTCTTCAAATTTTTCATCTCTCTCCGGAGATACCTTCAAGTCTCTTTTGTATTTAGAGAACCAAGCACGTGCTAGTTCTAGATGTAAATTCCAACACCTTGCCTTTTCATGTCCTCTTTTGTGGTAGTAGGTACACGATACATAATAGATGTCATCAGAACACCATTCTTCTAGCGCAACATAACCAAATCCTTTTTCTTAGGTCTCTCTTTTACCTCTATTAGGTTCTTTATGCCTTTTTGATTCACACTAATACCTAAGCCTTCCTTGTAACCCATATTTTCCAATAGCTTAGACCCCAATGCCTCTGTCGTGCCTTTCAAAGGCTGCATAAGAATTTACATTAACAAATGCATGTAAACAAAGAGTAGATGCATGCTTACCATTTGTGTCATCTCTTGATTGAGGCACAGAGATGGTTTCATACTCCTTTCTGATTCTAAAATTGTCCTCTTGGACTCTTTTGTTCTCTTTTTTCAGATCCTTAACATGAGGTGATGAGGTGATGATTGAAAAAGGCACAAACATGTCCATTTTCCATCTTGGAAGGACTTTCTACATTAGAATTTTTCACAAAGTTGTAGAAAAATATGAAGTTTGAGGAGAAGGTGGTGGTTTATGACCATTATTTTTACCTTCTTCCTTTGTTGGGGAACCTTCTCCTCTTGAAGATATAGAGTCTTCACCTTGCAATTGTGAGTTCCTCTCTTCGTAGAGGGCCTTCACCATCTTTGACATGTCTAAAAAATCTGTTTTTAAGCTTTCATATTTTTTTAGGTTTGTAGGCTCTCCTCCTTGAGACATGCTTACTGAAGCCTCGTGAATATCTAGAGATAAAACTTCAGGTGGAGCTTGTGGAAACTCTGGCCTCCTTCTCCTTGTTCCCACAACAATGTTATCGATGAAATAGGTAACCGCAATGTTACCTACTTTTTTTTGGTAGCATAAAAAGCACCCGATTTTGAAAAGTGGTGATGCAGAATCACCATTTTTTTTTTTGGTGCACATTTTTTACACTCTAAAATTTTTATTTATGAAGTATGAATATTTGTTTTAAAATGTTAGTGATTTTCATGCTAATTTTGAAATGTATTGATGCAGCATCAATTTTTTTTTTTTTTTTTTTTTTAGAGCGGTGATTTTCATGCTAATTTTGAAACGTATTGATGCTGCATCAACCTTTTTTTTTTAGAGCAATGATTTTCATGCTATTTTGAAACGTATTGATACTGCATCAACCTTTTTTTTTTAGAGCAGTGATTTTCATGCTAATTTTGAAACGTATTGATGCTGCATCAACCTTTTTTTTTAAGAGTGGTGATTTTCATGTTGGTAATAAAACACAAAACTTAGATAATAAAAAAATATATAAAAACAATAAAAATGTTAAAAAAAAAAAAATAGCTCATAAAAATAAAAAATTTAACCAAAAATAAATTAAAAAAACAAAAATATTTCAAAATTATATCAAAGGAAATGACAAAATTTGAAGAAAAAAAACACATAATTTAAAGAAAAAAAACAAAAATTGACCAAAAAATTAAAAAAAAAAAAATCAAAAACATTTTTTTCTAACTTATTAAAAAAAACAATATATTAATATATATATATATTTAAAAAAAAAAATTAAAATAATTAAAATTACAAAATCAAAATTTAGAAAAAAAAAAAATTTAAAAAAAAAGAAATTAAATTTAAAAATTTAAATTAAAAAAAATAATAATAATAAGGAAAAAAATACAAATTTTAAAATTTACAAAAAAAACAAATTAAAAAAAAAACCAATTAAAATTGAAAAAGATAAAGAAAATTAAAAAATAAAAAAAAACCTATCATTAAAAAACAAAAAAAATGAAAAAAAACTAGTGCAAATAATTAAAAAACAAATATACATAAATTTAGTGTTTTTTTTTTTTTTTAATGAAACCATTTATAGATTTTTAAAATGAAAAACTAAATAAACGAAAAAATTAAGAAAAACAATTAAATTAAATTAAAATTTAAAAATTTTAATAAATAAATTTTAAATTTTAAATTTAAAAAAATAATTATTCTATAATATTAAATATAAAAAAAATTAAACAAATTGAATTTAAAATAAAAAAATTGAATTAAAAAAATAATTTTAGATATTTTGAAATTCAAATTAAAAAAAAAAAATCAAATTAAAATAAAAATATTAAAAATTAAAAAATAAAAATAAAAAAATCAAATAAAATCAAATAAAAAATAGTTGTATATATATATTAAAATTAAAAAAAAAAAAAAAAAAATTTATTTTAAATAAAAATATTAAATTAAAAAAAATTTAATTTTTTGAAAAAAAAAATTATTTTTTGAAATTAAAAATAAAAAAAAATAAAAAAAAAAATCAATTAAAAAAAAACAAATTAAAAAAAATTAATTAAAAAAAAAGAACGTGGTGGTGGTTGCTACTGGGCGGCGCCCCGGGGGCGGCCCAGCCGGCCTCCCGGCCCCCGACGGGCGGAGGGGCGATTCCGCGCACAGCCCGCCCGTTGGGCGGTGGGGGCCGGCCGGGCGCCGCCCAGCGGGGGCCGGGAGGCCTGCTGGGCCGCCGCCCGGCCGGCCCCCGCCGCCCAGCGGGCGGGCCGCCCCGTAGCAACCACCACCACGTTCTTTTTTTTTTAATTTTTTTTTTTTAATTAATTTTTTTTAATTTGTTTTTTTTTTAATTGATTTTTTTATTTTTATTTTTTAATTTTTTTTTTAATTTTAAAATATTTTTTTTTTTAAATTATTTAAAATAAATTTAATTTTGTTTTAATTTTTTTTAATTTTATTATTTTTTTTTTTTAAATTTATTATTATTTTTTTTTGTTAATAATTTTTATTAAATTTTGCCAATTTTTTTTTATTTAATTGATTTTTTTTTTTAATTTCATAATTTTATATATTTTACGTTTAGTTTTTAATATAATTTTATAAAATTCAATAAATTATATATATATTTTTTTAATTTATTTGGATTTAATATTTTTTTTAAATGTTTTACTTGTTTATTTTTATTTTTTTGTTAATTACATAAATTTTTTATATTTTTTTATTTCAATTAAAATTGTGTATTTAAAATTAGAATTATTTTTTTAATGAAACTTAATTTTTTTAAATTATTTTTTTTATATTTTTTTTTTATTTAATATTTTTTTTTTCAATTTTCCATTTTTAATTGATTTTTAAAGTTTTTAAAGTTTTTCGTTTAATAATAATTTTTTTTTTCTTTTATATTTAAAATTTATTTTTTCTTTCAAAATTTATTTGTTTATTCATTTATTTATTAAAATTTAATATTTTTGTTTTTAAATTTAATTTGTTATTTTAATATCAACCTTTTTTTTTAATTTAATAAAATTTGATGTATATACCTATTTTAATTTAAGTTCATATATATATATATTTTATTTTTTATAATTTAAATTTAATTTATTTTTTATAGTTTATTTGTTTTTTTAATATATTTTGTTTTAAATTTAATATTTTCATTGTATTTTTTTTTTATTTTTTATTTTTAATTAATTTTTATTTTTTTTTTCCTTTTAATTTGAATAGTGTTTTTTTTTTTAATTTTGAATTTTTAACTTTATTAAAATTTAATATATTTCTTTAAATTTAATTATTTGTTTTAATTTTTTTTTCTTTTTTTAAATTTAATAAGCATTTTCTTTTTCTTTTTTAAATTTAATTTCTATATTTTATTTTTTATATTTTCCTTCTTTTTTTAACTTGTTTTTTTTTTAATTTAATATTTTTATTTTGTTTTTATTTTTATTTTTTAATTTCTATATTTTTTTAAATTTTAATCTTAATTTTTTTTTGGTTTATTTTTTAAATTTTTTTTCCTTAATTTTTAGGTTTTTTTTAATGATTGAATTAAAATTTTTACTTTGTTTTTATTTTTATTTTTTTTATCTTCATATATTTTTAAATTTTAAGCTTTTAAATGTTTTTATTTTTAAAATTTATTTTTTTTCTTAAATTTTAGGTTTTTTTTTTAATGTTTGAATTTTAAAAATTAAAAAATGTTATTTCTATTTTTAAAAATGCCAAAAGTATGACACAAATTTTTTTTTTGTTATTCCAGGATCAACTTGTTTTGTTTTGAGGGTGTTTTTTCAATCCTTTTTTCAAGAAACACTTTTGTTTTTACCATAATTTTCTAAAATGTTGAAATTTGACCTTCAAAAAAATCGAAGTGCGTTCTGGAATACACACTTTTTGTTTTTGGGGTGTTTTTTCAATCCTTTTTTCAAGAAACAATTTTGTTTTTACCATAATTTTATAAAATGTTGAAATTTGACCTTCAAAAAAAACGAAGTGCGTTCTGGAATACACACTTTTTTTTTGGGGGGTGTTTTTTCATGTTTTTTGAGAGTTTTTGGGCTAGAGTTCCCGTTTTGAGGTCAGGTTACCTATTTCATCGGTAACAGTGTTCCACTTGGGAATTTGCACCAACAAGTTGTCCTTCTCCTCTCAAGAGCTTTTACCTTGTAAGCATTTTCAACCTATTGTCACAAGAAACACAAGCTAAAAATCAACCCGTAGGTCTGATACCAACTTGATCAGAATATGGACAATCTAGTTTTGTTGTGCTAGCTTCCTCATCAGTATAAAATAAAAGTGTGCTTAAGGATTGTGTCAAATAGCAAGTTTATGAGAGGGTTTATGTGTCAAATATGTGTGTCTTTTATGAGAAAATTCCATGAACAAATTGTAAAGCATGAAATCATCAAACACTTGAAAAGACATATGCATCAAACAGCAAGAAAAATGCCATCGATGAAGGAATTCACCCCTCCTAGGCTACATCTCCTGGCTCGTCAAAATGACTAGACCTCTCTTGTATTCGATGTGAAAAGTACATATCAGTTTGCGGCCAATAACATGCGGCTATTACCCCTTCAAGTTATTTTTCTCCTGTAAAGAACTCTCACAAATCAGCAACACAACATATCTCCTACAAAGATGACATTCTTTCACCGGTGAGAGCTAGAAGCCCCTCACGTACACCCTTCAATTCCACACTGAAGAATACAATAAACAACTTCATGAATAAAGAATTCAAACCAGAGTTGAACCATGCTGGTCACAGCTGCTGCAAAAAGTTTTCTAGAATTGGGAAAACCCCTACAAGGTCTCCTCCATGCTCAACAGCTTCCAAAACCACTTCAAACATATGATTGATCCATACACCTTACTTGTCAAACCTACATTATGACCCTGAAGATGTGCTCAAATTAGTAAAAAAAGGTTACCAATGGATTCATAGCATCCAAAAACCCCTAAGTATCCTCTTCTGGCTCCTCAAATGGTCTTCAGGTGAAGCAGGCATGGCCTCCTCTCCTAGTGGTCCTGGGAATCTTTAATATTCAAGCTGGAAAATCACTTCCAAAAGTGCTCCACTACCTCTAAAACCTACACCAATATGCTCAGAATATCAAAAAAATCTAGGATAGACTCTTTCTGAGCCCAAATTGGTCTAAATTTTCTCAAGTTATGGCTTCTTCAATTTTTCCTAGGAAAACTCCTCTAAATCTGGAGCAACTCCAGTTAACTCCGCCAGAACTGGAGTTCCGCTGAAAATGGTGGAGTCCGCCAACTCCACTGCCATGTTAAAATTGGATTAATTAGTGGATAAGCGCAGTTAAGTGGTAGATAAGCGATGGTTTAGCGTTCTAATGGCATGTTTAAACAAATCCACATTAAGATTGGATTAACACATTTAAATGGGGATTAAGGTTTAATTAACCCGCATTAAGTTTTAAACTCCGCACTTAAGTGATGGCCCTGCCGATGCTCATGGTGTGAGGTCTTATGGACTGGGGGTTGACTCTTCTCTACCCCCGCCATGCACTTTGTATTAAATCAAACATATTCCAATTGCATACTGTGGTAAGAACCATAGTGCGGGCATAACGATAAGTCGTGTTTTTTGTGTGGAGGAGGTCGCGGGGTCGACCCCGACCTTCGGCCGGCCTCCATATATAAATTTTTCCACTATAAAAATATTACATTCAACCTTTACATAGTTTAATTCATCCTTTTGGAGGGAGCATGTGGTGGCCCCTCGCTGCACCACGTGTCCTCTTCCCATTGGCTCATTCCAACAACCATTAAATTGTTGACAACGCACCAAAATTTCAACCAACCACCAGTTGACACTTGTCAGAACCTGATTTGATCAACTAGAGTAATATTATATGAATATTCCAAGGAATATTCTTTTTGTTGACTGGGTTGCCTAATCATCATCCTGTCAATTTTGCACAAATTTTAGTTTTTTGAGAAAATAGACAGGAGACTCTAACTTTCACATATGGAGTCAGTTTTTGATGAAACAAAGTATGCCAGAATCAAGGTGATGAGACCTATCCGGTCATTCAGGTTTCGAGCGATTCCGAGAAATTTGATTTTTGAGCTTAAATTTGAGCCCCTGATCAGCCCCACTAGCCATGTAATCCTGGAAGACAGGGCACTGCTCTTTAGAATGGCCCTCTGATCTACACTTTGTACACCATACTTCTTCTCTAAATTCTTTACCTTTATTTATGTCTTTTAATTGTAGGTTTAGGTTCGCCAATTGATTTTGGATCTGCTACATATCTGCATTAGTTTCTCCTATAGGTGAAGCTTCCAAATTCATCACAATATCAAAGCTTCGGCTTGAGTTGCTATCTTCTATTGCATCAATGGTAATATGATATGCAGTAGTAGTTCAGCTATAAACCATTCTTGATGTTGTTGCAGAGCTATATCGAAGTTCACCTGATCCAGTAACAACTTAAATCTCTAATCCAACTCCCAAATAGGCTAAGTAGGATTTTTTTTTATTTCTTTCAACTCAATGATGCACTGCAACTGAGACTTCGACTTATTAAATTATCCTTCTAGTGCTATTTTAATATCTCCATTTTTTCTATTCTGATTATACGAAAACTTCATATACCATGTCAATTCTCTATCACGAAGTGTCGTAACGAGATGCACCTTATTTATATTGTCATCATTGATCTGCTTCACGGCCCATACAGCTTCTCATAAAAACCAAAAAAAAATTGGATCCTACATTCCAGTTCCTCTGAAAATAGGTAGCTTAATATTCTCAGCCATACCTCTTCTTGGGGGGAGAGGGGGAGGGGGAGGAGGATGGGGGGTAGGAGGTTTGGGGGAGTGGGGAAACCATAGATACCCTAGCTATTACTGGATTATAGCTTCGATTAACTCTTTGGTTAGGAGGGGGAATATTGTGAAGTTACCTAGGGATGGATTTAGTCTCTTTCAATTTTAGATTCACTCAACAGAGGGATATAATCAGTCTCTACAAAGGTGTATGGATCTTGTCCATGATACCTCTTTCTGGTATCTAATTTTTATCTCTTTCCATTTCGTGTTGCACCGCTCTCTGGATCAACATTATTTTCTCATATTCCAAACATAAGTAAACTAGCAATCTGATTGCATCTGTAATACACCCTTTTCACACATAACCATCTTAATCCATAGTTTCAAAGATTTAAAATACTTAGCTCGCGGCCCTTTAAAGAATATTCATTCTGATACAGTCGAGTCTACTGCAAACTCAGTAATGAATCCTCCCAAGATGCCATCAATCTAAAAATCAACATCCCTTGAAATCCTATTTTCAGTGCTCTTGAGTTGCTATATCAACTCAGGAGTCCATGCCATAGGTTCCTCGTTCTTAAAAAATCTTTTATTTCAGTCAACCTTGATATCCACTTGTATAGCTCAACAGGAAAAGAACGAAAAAAAATTGTGTATTGCTCTATGAAAATATACTTCTGTAACCGTGCTTCAAATGTCAAACGAGGGTTTTTTTATTTATATTCAAACTCTCACTCTTTCAGTACTATCCAATCTTGAATTTCCTTCTTCGATGGGTGCCACATCCACATTTCCTTCAAACAGAACCTAGTTTCGACAAGGTAACCATTTGTTGGCTTGATTTGGGCTGACCCAGGTTCAAAATATACTGCGCACCAAGAAAACCCTTAGTCACTGGCCCTTTCAGAAATGACCTACAAGCATATTGCAGTCTCACTCGACGTGACTATTGGTGGAAGAAGAACCAGGTTTCTGCATCCTTGAGGGACTGCGAGATGTGGTATTTTTCTATTTACCTTCTATTTACATCTTATAAATCACTCTAAAATATTAAATTAATCACAGAAACATATCGTATAATTCCATAAACCATTACCACTCTATCATAACATCCAATTGTAAAAAATAATTCACAACATATTAGGCAAATAGATACATAAAACACATAAGAACATCCCAATATCATCCCTAAAATTATTTATTATGATAATTATTTGAATACATCCAATCTCGACCTGTGCACTATGTTGTAGGTGGTCTATGCACCAAGCTGCAGACTCTTCCAAGGTCTCTCCACACCCAGCTGCAGAGCCTTCCCTTCACTACTAAATATAAATCACAAAGAATTTCCCTCAACCATCTATCATATCATTTCATCTTATCCTAACATAGCATTACATCCCTTTATATATTATTACATCATCGAAAATAACCATGGTCCAAATACCATGGACTACCTAAAACATGCAACTATGACCTAAAACCCATTACAAAAGTGTGCTTTACAAAAAGGAGGGGCTTTGACCTGCGCGGTATATTTACTTTGTGCTCCGCTCCAAAAAATGTGAATTCTTCATCAAAATCTAGGCCAAGTTGGGTTGTGCCCAACATTACCCCAAATTCTAGTGCTGCAATTTCACTTTGATTATTTGTATGTCCTGCTCTATCTCAACCAACACATCAGCATCATAACATATCAACAATATCATGATGACCTAAAATTCTGACACTGACCTCATGGACACCAAACTTAACCATGACATTGCATGCATAAAAACATATAGACATTGACGTGCATAAAAAACTCATAACCAACACGCACTCATGATGATCACATCCAACATCAACACCATCAACTTCTACATGGCGACAATTGTGCAACAATTACCACCACCATGCATACACAACAAGCACATAGTCCACAAAAATACATAACACATGCAACTGACATGTATGCACGACGAACACATTCCTCCCATCCAATCCAAGTGTTGAACCATGCTTTGATACCACTATGTGGTATCATATATCACACAAACAGAACGAAAAATAGACACCACTCACAGATAGTGAAACTCGCCTTGATGCCACATTGTGGTATCAAATATCACACAAAGAGAATATAAACCATATACCAGCCAAAGAGAACGAAACAAGCTCTAATACCAATCTGTAACACCCTCCTCCCACATCTACCCAATTAATCAGCCAATCAAGGTAAACATGTGATGAAGAGTTACTATGATTTGATTCAACCTCCCATGTCAACTTAAGGAAGTGGAACCGACACCACACAACAAAAATCAACGTTATTGACCTTCTGTGCATGATTTAGGACACCCAGGAGCCATCCCAGCCTTCCAAGAGGATAGCCCCTAATCCAACATGACCTTTTCAAGATCCAATCCCCTGGTCGCACGCTGGACTTGGGAAAGAGTGCGACAGGAAACCTCTAGTCACATGCACAACATGACATGCATGTGACTGGGGAATTTTCCCAGTGGTTTTGAGCCTGCAACCTCAATTTATCTTCCATTTTTTCTAGCCCAGGCCCTAGTTCATTGGCCAGAACACCATGACACTTTAATAACTAAACGATAACTACAAAAGAATGATGTAAGAGAAAATAGTTGAACAAGGACTTGACAGGACCCCTACTAGGCTCTAGCTATCACATGCATTTATTCAAGCATGTCACAAATATGTGATCTACATGTCTAAATAACATATCTGACCATAGGGGTCTCATACTTATCTGAGAATCACCAAGAAGCATTGTTACCTTACATCATTAGGTGCATTATGATCTATTAGGTCATAGATACAGTGTTCATTCATTTACAAATTGAACATGATGAGAGTCATAAATCATTACTCACATAGAACAAAATCATAACCAACATATAAACAACATAAATCACAAGCACATAAAATCCATATAAGCCACATAAGAACAAGAATATTTACCCATAAATACAAAAGGAAGAGAGCTCTTATTTCCATAAGAAAAATTTAACCAAGTATGGGGCTTCCATGTGCCACCCGATTGTAGACATGGTTGATCCAAATCTCTTCAACCATTCACCCCCTTTCCATATTCCAACCATGAATGTGGGATCTCATAAAACTCATCATTGAAAATCAAACCAAGGCTTCCATAGATGAAACCACCTCATCCCTCAACCAGTGATTCCACCTCATGGTTAGACATCACATCCATCACCAGATTGGTATCTACCTAAGTTTTCCATGGCTAAATAGCATTTGTTCCAACTAGGGATTTCAAGACGAGTAACTCAACCCACAACTATCGTCAAAATTCCAAAGTGTTTGTCCAATGAGGGATTCTAGGAAGAGTAACTCTTTTCCCATTATTTGAGGTGAAGGGGGTCTCCTTACATAACAATGGAGTTGGAGGTTATGGGCCCTCAAATAATGGGAAAAGAGCTTATCCTTTGGAGTAGTTCCTATTTCTTTGCAACAAGAAGCCCAAAGGGGAATTCCTCGGCCATATCCTCAAAACAAAATACCAGCTCATCACCTCGCAAAGCTTCTAGTCGTGGAAACTTCACTTCTATTTTAAAAACTTTCCAAAAGAGGATCGACGCGGGTTCGACATTAAGACAGAGCGCCGATTGGCATGGGTCTCAGTGCAAATGTCTGCTATCGGCGTGGGTCAAACACTAAGACAACGTGTCGACCTTGAAAACTAGGTCTTTTTACGGATCTTCCAGAAAAGTTGTAAATGGAGATGAATTGTTCGACAAAGTGTGGTTTAGGGTTATGTATTCCATGCTTGGAAAGTACACAAGGGTCACTAAATAGGTCCTCCAGGATCAAGGAACGAGGATTATAGGGACATTGAAAAATTTCTCTATAACAGATGCCCCCTAAAGTATGAATTCCAAACACGAGTGAGGGGTGAAATGATTTACAAGTACGTGCAAGGAACTAGACACTGCCATCGGGAGACCTGCAAATCAAGCATAGATACATATACATAACTAGAATCTCTGATGAAAAATACATGAATCAAGGTATGGACGCAGCCATCTATAAAAGAGACCATGGCATGGTCGCAGCCATCCATCTAAGAAGGATGTATTCAATCATAGACAAATCATATCACCTCACAACCTGGACTCTAGAGAATAAAATCCAGGGTCTTGCGCTCCGTCACGACCCGATCAAGTACAATTTCAAGAATGCAAATAAATGATTTGAAGTTGAACATGAAGGAAAATCAACTAATTACCATCCAATGAGGGAAGTTGTTAACAGGTGCGAAAATTACCACCAATAATGCCAATGGTTCTCAAGGTAATACTAGTACAATGCGCAAAATGTGAATAGTCATCTGAAGTCGAACACCCGTGAAATCACCCGATCGAAGGCTAATGATGTGAACCTATCGTCGAATGTGAAGAAATTTCCATTAGGGGATGAAAGCTCTAAGGTACCAGATAGGAGTCTCTAGATCTACTTCCCAGATAATGAGCTGAAGTCGACAGGAACTAGCGATCCGTCAAAGGAGGGTCATAATGAATCCCACATCATCGACATGAAACAGAGAATTTGATATGATTGTTAATCAAGACTAGAACAGAGGATCAAGGAATGTAAAAACTGCAGAAGGATTTTCTCTTGAACATATCAATGACACTACTCTATAATTTGGGAGCATTTTACTCAAATAGGATCAGAGGTCATGTTGACAAGATTGGTAATCAAATGAGAGGCAAACGGATTTCCCAAACCCATGGAGATGAAGTGACAGAGTGAAGATATCCCAACCCGACATGAACTGCAAATAAGTTTCATGTTCAAGAGTGACATACTACCAACACAACTGACGAATAAATTCCATTTTCCCCCACCATTTCTAGCGAGTGCCTCTTTATTTTTACACAAGCTTGAAGAGGATGGCATATGCTTGTCATATAAGTTTGTCTTTCGGACAAATCCATCCTAGTACATTTTACGAGCCCTAGGAAGGAGGAACTCAATAACACCATGATGAAGATTTCCAATGTCATTTAGTTTTTAACGATTATGACAAAGGAGAAAATCGACATCTTTTCATATTTAGAGAGTTTGAAAAGAATCAAAAAAGAAAACTCCAACAGGTCCCTTTTCGTAGGTAGTCTAAGAGATCCAAAAAGGTAGAAAGAAATATCTAAGAGAACCTCTTAGTCACGATAGGCTAAGGTATTCCTTTTTCGTAAATAATCTATCCCAACCCAAAAAAGGGGTAAACGTTGTGGAGCGATAAAAAGGGTCTTTTTAACTCCTAATTACCTTCACATTAATTATCAACCCAGGGACAACTTTTTATTTCAAGAGTGTACTCAGTCTGAGGCGGCTATTTACTCAAGAGTAATGTTTTGCAGTATAGTGCTTAAATGCAAAAGTAAATGAAAGCTGGAAACAAAATCTAATTAGAACAGCAAGAAACTGAAAAGTTTCTAAACTAAATCATTTACTCAAACAACCATCAATCGAGGATACAGTAGCAATAACTCATTCCTCTGGATATTGATGCAATTGAAATCAAACCATAACAAGACAATCATTCAGAACTTAGGAAGTACAACTGTCATGTTCTCTACAATGACAATTCAAGCGAAAAGAAATTAAAAGGAATCGAATTGAACTAAAGCTGCCATTGAAAGTAAACTAGGAAAACTCTTTAAAAGCAAACTGTAATTAAAGGAATCTGAACAACAAACTCTAATTAATGGAAATCAACAACAAAATACCTTGAAGCCTAAATCATTCATTCGGAAAAATAAGCAATGTATCAGTCAAGGGTTCGACAACAATAGCCCATCCCTTTGAAAACTGATGGAAAGGAAATTAGAGCATGGACCACGGGTCTGGGAGCTAGGCAGTAAATGCCAAGGTTCACTACAGCCACAGATCGTCTCTCACACCAAAGCAAAAATAATGCGAATAACAGGAAATGGAACAGCAGATTAAATATGAATGTACAACAATCCAAATCAAGCACGCAACACACTTATCATTAAAAAGGACAGTAATCCGAGCTTCGATACAATATGCATGAATCATAACTATAAAGTAACAGCAAGTGTAATGGAACAACAATCCCGAATAAACAACAATCACAATTTAAGAATACATCATACAGTTGTACCGATTTAGGAACATATAGCGCGGTTAATCTGTAATCGAATGTCAATCTGTAAGGAACAACAATGTTATATCAATTATCAAAAGGAACAGCAATGCGATACAAAGTTAAAATGATAACATAGCATTCCTGTTGCAGATAACGATAATATCCAATCAAGTATATCTAATAGCGCTGATATGTAAAACAGGAAAGTGCGTCAGATTACTGAACAAAGTAAAAGAAAGAAATCAAACCACACATGAAGCATAAAGATATAATACAGCAGCAGCGTACTCCACCAGAGGCTGGGCCCTTAGCCGCCAGCAGATGCTGCTGGGTTACTTCAAGATCAAAGATGGAATGGCAACTAGATTTATATTAAAATATCAAAGCAGAGTTACAGTGGATTACAACAAGAAGTCTCTCAATCTCTCATCCATTATCCATTCTCTCTTCCATCCTCAATTCTGAATCTCTAATTCATCCTCAATTCCATCATTCGAATCCCCAAAAATCATCCTCAAATCATCCCCATCTCTGATCTCTGTTTTCATTTAAATAGAGAGAGATCAGAGAGCAGTTACAATAGAGATAACCACAACATGATTTCTATTACAAAATTGGATTTTTTCCAACCAATTGATAAACAAGAAGATATATTTCCATCCAGCTTTCAACAAGAGCAAGACGAATTTGGCTTTGCAGCTGAGATTTGGAGGACGGCCGCAACAACAAATCTCAGAAAATCATGCTCAAAGAACCCTGCGTTTCTCTCAGTAAAAGCCGAATTTGGGCAAACCGTTCTTTGGATAAAGTTAATTGGGTCCGTTCTGGACAAAACCCATGTTCCGGATTTTCCAGATTCTGCTTCATTTGCTCAAAATCTCAACCGCAAAACCATCACTTCTTATTCCAGCGAATTTCTGAGTTGGCACTTTTAATGATCAAATCTTCAATCTGGAAATTATCTTAGAGGCTAAAAATGGTGAATAATGTTACAACTGATTTATTAAAACTATCATTCATAAAATCATGCATAATCATCAATTTATTAGAAATAAAGGAGAATAAATAATATTCATTCATAGAAGCATAAATCATCATAAAATGGATTTATATAATAAATTATAATAAATGACATGATGAAGAATAGTAGAAATGGATGGAATAAGTGTTCAAAAGTGATAATAATAATGGCATATTAACGGCCCAACATACCCCCACACTCAATATGTTGCATGTCCTCATGCAACGAAAACTGAATATATTGCATGTCCTCATGCAACCCAAAGACAAAAAACCCATGTGTTAACCAAGCAATAAAAAATATGTTCATCTCAGCTCATGAAATGGATAGAACAAATGAATTCTTCCTTAATTAATGAATATTCACTTTTAGTAATCTTGATTAAGGCATAACAATTTTTATATTGACATTCAACTATATGTATATATGAAGTTGCAACAAAATATGATATAAGTAACAGCAAACTTCATTAACCATTTTCTCAAAGACTACAAACTAGCTTTTGTTGAAATTTGGCAAGTAAATTTATAATATATAAATGCCTTTATGATCCAAAAATCAGACTGTTTTGATGCATGGATCATGAGATATAAACAAAATGACTGTAGCTGAGAGTGCATGATTTCCGAAATTTTATGAACCAATTTATCTTGAAATTGTCTGGGTTTGTATTAATGATACGTATGTGTTTTCCAAAAATCACAAGAATTGAGTTCATAGTTTTAAAAAATATTATGGAAATCAATTTCTACACTGAAATTGTATGCCTTAAATGAGAAAGAAAATAGAAAATATCCATCATGCGTAGCAATTCCTCCCCCTCTCTGAAAAATTAGCATGCCCTCATGCGATGCTAGAAAACAAATAGAGGTGGTTGCTACCAGTTGTTGAATTCTATGCTTGGTGTAAAACAACATGGAATAAGGGAGGTGTTGAGAATGAATAAGAATAGCAATGGATGATAAAGAATATGAATGGCATAGTCATAAGAAAGAAATGAATGAAAGCAACTCCCCCAAACTGAAAGATGATATGCCGCTGAAAAAGGGGAAGTGGTAAAGATGTGGAATGAAGGATGATAAATAATGCTCAAAATGGATTTCAGTAAATTCTCCTAAATTCGTAATAAATCAAAAAATTATGCTATTTTACCTCAAGTTTTACCTCCAAAAAGAAAAAATGTGGAATGACATATATGGACTGGCATTTGTTGAAGCTGATGTAGGCAGAGTTGGTGCTGAAAGTGATACAAAAGGTGGAATCCAGGTAAGCACATCATGTCTGAAGAATTGTTCACGTGCGCGAGCCTCTTCTGTTAAGTGCAATAGTGTGGTCATGCTATGAATAGAATTCTGCCCATACTTGTTGTTTTCCCGCAAACAAAGCACTATTTGGCATACAATGTTCTTGAATCCATAGTGTAAGCAATAGATAAGATGCATGCAAAAATTTCAATCAGAAAAACTTATGTATACATGCAATACTAATATTTTAGCAAATCAACAAGTGATGGCAGAGTGCAGTAATCATATCGCATGCAATCCCATAATGCATACATTCCCCCCTCCAATTGGAAAAGAAATTCCATGACCATAAAGCATATGAGAGGTGTTGTGCTGATGGCAAGGCAAGGGAATGAACAATATAGCAGTGAATAAAGCAGAGTACACATATCAATGATAGGATAGCGGGAGTTATGGTTATAATGAGAGCAGAGTGTGTAAAGATAGTTATGAATAAGAGATAGGACGCTTTGAATTGATGATAGGTGATGAAAAAGAGAAAAAGAACAACAATATGCCAAAAAGATGCTTTACTGATAGTATGCTAGCTGAAAATGATTCGATTGATCATAAAACAATTTCTCATGCATAAAGGTTCAAAACAGGGAAAAAGTTAAGGAAATAACTTCTCTGATAAAAAGAAAAAATAAGAAAAGGGTATTATAATAATAATTGACGATAAGATATAACTTCAATACCATAAGCAGAGCCGCTGCTGCCAGCAGGCGTCCATAGCCTCGGCAGGGTTGCTTTTTAACCCATATGAGCCAGGATCCTCAATTTATAAATGGAGAGTTATAGTGCTGTTCTACAGAAGAGATCAGTGTGCTGGCGTGGTAACCAGATAACCACACTGCCATTCACTGGGATGTAGCAAAAGTGATCAGGCCGGCTCGTGATGAGACCTCCTGTTCCAAGGATAATTTGACTATCCAATGGATCATAACTCTGGTGTGGTGGCCATAATGGGAATGTCACTTTCTTACAACCTTATGAACATGGTAGGTTGGCTCGTAATGAAACCCCCTATCCTCCATCTGTGAACAAAATTTTGTTGTTATTACACAATTTTATGATAAAAAGAGGGAGGCTCAGTACTCCTTAAGAGCAGGGATGGTGGAAGAAGTTGAACATGTCAATAGAAAAATATACCCATAATCTCATTTATTACAGACAGAGAAAATTATAATCCAGAAGGGTGGAACCATCATGGTATTAAGATGATCAATCAATATCATGTTCAACAAAAAACAATGCAGTAAAGTAGTATATAAATAATTGTGTCCCTTTTGAAAATAATCTATCATCAAGGAGTTGTCCTGTTAAAGATCATAACGTGAATGATATTAACTCGCTTCAATAGAATCCATAATTCTTGTCCTTATAAAAATAGTGTACTTCATGCCATGAAGGGGAATCAGTAAAATGTGGTTGAGATGAACTAGGAATAGTCCCACAAGAGGAAGGAAGGGTTGCTCTCGAAAATAATCCTAAAGTGTTGCTCTTTTGAATGAACAGCAAAAACACTCAAAAAGTGGTGTTCCTTAAAGGAAATGCACATAAAAACAAAAAAACAAAAATACACACAAAAAAAGTGTGAAAATGCAAATGTCGTTCCTTTGGAAAAATGAACAGCAAAAACTAAAAGTGTCATTCCTTTGGAAAATGAACAGAAAAAACGCAAGTGCCGTTCCTTTGGAAAAGGAACAGCAAAAACACACGTGTCGTTCCTTTGGAAAATGAACAACAAAAATGAAAAGTGCAAAAGTGCCATTCCATTCGGAAAGGAACAACAAATCGTGAAAGTGCAGAAGTGTTGTTCCATTTGGAAAGGAACAGCAAAACGTAAAAGTGAAAAAATGGTGTTCCATTCGAAAAGGAACAGCAAAAAGTGAAAATGCAGAAGTGTTGTTCCATTCGGAAAGGAACAGCCAAAAGTGAAAAAGGAACAGCAAAAAGAGTCGTGGAAAAGGAATGGCAAAATGAACCGTGAAAAAAGAACAGCAAAATGAATTGCTGACCAAAAAGGTGTTGTTCCTTTGGAAAATGAATAGTAAAACGAAATTGATGTCCCTTTGAAAAAGGAACAGCAGAAACGACAAAAGTGCACACAAACGTTGTCCCTTCAGAAAAAGAACAACAAAAATGCACAAGCATGAAATGCAAGCACGCAAAGAATGAATTAGATATTCACTGTATTGATGCTGAGGATGGGTCATAGTTTGAATGAAGCAACACCTGAAATACAAAATATAAAAAATATCAAAAAAGAAACAACGTTTTATTTAAAAACAATATGTAAATAACTAAATTAAGTTACAACAGCTATGATGTTATGTCAAAAAAATGATCTCTTTGAAAAATGTTTTGGTAGCAGTGATAAGACATGAATCTTCAAATTGAAATCAATTCTTCATTTGTTCTATTATGAATCCATTGGGTAATGAGTTGGATGAAATTCCTTTGTTTTATTAAAATTTGTTTCAAGAATCACTCGTCCATAAATTGACCTTCTTTTTCTCCTAGGACCTGCAAAAAACGAGTATCTACCTGTAATAAAACATTAAATCATGGAGAAAGAGAGGTGATCGGGCTCCCCTAATCCAAGAATTATGCAAAAAACAACAAGTAGTTACTCTGTATAACAAATCCACGGAGAAAATAACAAAGTAAAATTCATTTGTTACCTGCGGGAGAGCAGTGGCCAATCATGCTAACCTACAGTGTTTTAATCACAACTTCTTTGTTTTTCGTCAAAATTGAGTGATTCCAAAGCCAAATGAGAGCTAATTCAAAGGTTAATCTCCAATAGCAATAGGTTTTAAAAATTCAATGATATGATATGTCAATTTTAGTTAGAACAACCTGCATAACAGAGTCATTTTCGATTACCCAGCTTAGAACAATAGTTGATATTTCAAGCATAAATTTTTTGATGTCAGATTGGAATGATTCAAATTGGAAATGAAAGTAGATTCATTTATTTATTTCCAATAGAAACAGGTTTTGAAGACAAGAAGAATTGATAGGTTAAATACTGTAAGGAACAGCCAAAAAGACATAGTTTTAATGGCGCCGATTTATGATAGATAGTCAGTATTTTGATCATAACTTCCCCATACGATATCGAAAATGAGTGATTCCAATTGCCTTGTAAACTAGATTCATAGGGGAATCTACCATAGTAACAGGTTTTAAAAATTCAAACATTTAGGCCTCCAAAAACTGACTGTCCCAACTCTGTTCCTAAGCTGCCCGCTAGACACCCTGTGAATGTTTTGGTTCTAACTTTTTTGTTTCAAATCCAAATTGAGTGATTAAAATTGGGTTGGAAAGTAGAAATCAAGGGCTACTTAGGATAGAAATATGTTTTAAAAATATTCACTTTTGGCCCCTCAAAACATGACTGTCCCGACTGTTTTTCCAGAAATTTCATCAAGCCCGCAAGCCAAAAAAAATGATATTCAAGCATTTTTTTCAAATTGGTGATAAAAATGAATATGAGTGTTTGTAGAACTATTATTTCCATTATAAGTCATCTACATACACAAATGAATTAAAAAATTATCACCAATGTTGATTTGATAGCGTGTTGCAACAAACAAACAACTATTTTTACAAAAAAAAAAACAAAATGCATTTATTTATGTTCTTATTTTATTTTATTTTATTTTTTCACTAACCTACTTTGATTGAAATATGAATATGACTATGTATAGGAGTACTTCCAATGGAACCATTTTCGAAATAAGGCTTCAAATATGTACATACCCAAATTTGAAAAATGCATGTTGATAAACATTAGGGTATGAGAAGCCAACTTCCCTTGAAAAGATGTTGTCAAAAATTGTTGAAGTATAGAGTGATGCTGCAAACAAGTGATGGAATGAAACCAATCTTCAATATATCCTTTACTTTCTTGATTTCCCATAGCCATCATATCATGAAGTTCTTGAGCTTTTAAAATGACTTGTTGAGGCATACTAAAAGAAACCTCATTTTCTTCCATAACTTCTACAATTTTTGAATTTGAAACATTCTGAATCTCATTGTAAGTTTTTTCCATTGGTGCATGTGAGATAGAATGGGTGGGAAGGATGGGTAAATTTTGTAGTTCAACATTGTAAGCATGTTGTACTGGTTTATTGTGGTGAGGGTGTGGAATTAGTTGAGCAGGAAATTGTGTATGGAATGGAGCATTGTGATGATGTGGTTGGTTGGGTTGAGTGGATAAATTTGATATGCCAGCAGGATGTTGTGAAAGAGCTGGTGGAGAATATGGAGAATGTGCTTGTGCTACAAGATGAGGGAGAGTAGTCATGCAATCATAAGGTGAACCATGCCAAACTTGTAGATAAGATTGGTGGTTATATTGAAATTGACATGGCTGCCCTAGAACATGAGTATTCCATAATGGATTATGTAAGTAAGAGAATGGAGAAGAAGTGTTTTGAACCATACCTGTAGGCCATGATTTCCATGGTTTTGACCTTGTTGCAGCTTCCTCACCTCTTTGATATGATACTTCCATCCTAGATAAGGAAGAGTAACCATCTATGGGTTGCTCCTTTTGGTCATGAGGGAAAAACACTTCATCAAATTCTTCATTTTTATGAACCTGCAAAACATCCAATTTTGAGCTTAGAGAGCTAATAAAATCAACTTTAAAATTTTCAAACAAATCATTGATTTCAGCTCTTATGTCTCCTATTCTTGTAGCAGATTTGGAAAAGAAAGAACAAACATCTCTAGAATTCTTACCAGCCTTGGAGATTCCTCTTGAATACCTTTTGCACAACTCACAAACATCATCATATGATAACTGAAAAACATCACCTTTTCCTATCAGATTTAAGAGTTCTAAAAATTCATCTTTGATTCCTTTAAGAAGGAGTGTTTTTAAGATCTCTTTTTCCAAATGCTTATGCTTTGATTTTTGAAGGTTATAATGAAATCAATCTACATAGTCCTCCAAACTTTCATCTTCCCCTTGTATCATACCGAAAATATCTTCATTGGATTTGCAATAGTCTTGGTACTTCTTCAAGAATATGTTCTTCATGTCCTCCCATGATGGGATGCAATTCCCACCTAGGCTCATGAACCATCGGAGAGCTGCTCCTTTTAGAGTAAGAGGAAACACTTTCAATCTTTGATCATTAGTACAATAATCATATCCTCTACAAAGTATTTCGAACTCAAATAAGAATGTATCTGGATCTTCATTTGCTAAACCATGAAAATTTGGTAAAGATGGGGGAATTATGTGCATTTGTGTCACTCCTCCTAGATCTTTGATAGGAAATTCAAAAGTAGAAACGTGAGCCATTTCTTACCATAATATAAGATGTTTTTCATTTGTTTCTTCGAGGCTCCTTCTTCAAATGTTCCTGTCAATTAGTTAGTGAAATGGGTGGTGCTTACATCACCACTTGAGTGAAATCATGTGATTCGTTTTTTTTTTAATTTCTATATTTTTTCTAGTCATTCACACAAAAATTCAAACATCTATTTCTACACAAAAAATTAACAAATTTGCCGGAAAGCGGGCGGGGGAGCAGGGTTGTTACATGCTCCGTACGCAGGTTCTTACCTTCCGTTTTTAATACCCAATTCTCTCCTAGCAGGCACTCATCAGATTCACACTACTCTTTAGAAATGGCTACACTCTCCCCGGTAACGGCGCCAAAATGTGGAGCGATAAAAAGGGTCTTTTTAACTTCTAATTACCTTCACATTAATTATCAACCCAGGGACGACTTTTTATTTCAAGAGTGTACTCAGTCTGAGGCGGCTATTTACTCAAGAGTAATGTTTTGCAGTATAGTGCTTAAAATGCAAAAGTAAATGAAAGTTGGAAACAAAATCTAATTGGAACAGCAAGAAACTGAAATGTTCTAAACTAAATCATTCACTCAAACAACCATCAATCGAGGATGCAGTAGCAATAACTCATTCCTCTGGATATTGATGCAATTGAAATCAAACCGGAACAAGACAATCAATCTGGGAACGAGGAAGCAATAACCAATGTTCTCTACAGTCGACAGTCCTGCTTTAAAGAAATTAAAAGGAAATCGAAATTGAACTAAAGCTGCCATTGAAAGTAAACTAGGAAAACTCTTTAAAAGCAACCCGTAATTAAAGGAATCTGAACAGCAAACTCTAATTAATGGAAATCAACAACAAAATACCTTGAAGCCTAAATCATTCATTCGGAAAAATAAGCAATGTATCAGTCAAGGGTTCGACAACAATAGCCCATCCCTTTGGAAACTGATGAAAAGGAAATTAGAGCATGGACCACGGGTCTGGGAGCTAGGCAGTAAATGCCAAGGTTCACTACAGCCACAGATCGTCTCTCACACCAAAGCAAAGATAATGCGAATAACAGGAAATGGAACAGCAGATTAAATATGAATGTACAACAATCCAAATCAGGCACGCAACACACTTATCATTAAAAGGGACAGTAATCCGAGCTTCGATACAATATGCATGAATCATAACTATAAAGTAACAGCAAGTGTAACGGAACAACAATCCCGAATAAACAACAGTCACAATTTAAGAATACATCATACAGTTGTACCGATTTAGGAACATATAGCGCGGTTAATCTGTAATCGAATGTCAATCTATAAGGAACAGCAATGTTATATCAATTATCAAAAGGAACAGCAATGCGATACAAAGTTAAAATGATAACATAGCATTCCTGTTGCAGATAACGATAGTATCCAATCAAGTATATCTAATAGCGCTGATATGTAAAACAGGAAAGTGCGTCAGATTACTGAACGGAGTAAAAGAAAGAAATCAAACCACACATGAAGCATAAAGATATAATACAGCAGCAGCGTACTCCACCAGAGGCTGGGCCCTTAGCCGCCAGCAGATGCTGCTGGGTTACTTCAGGATCAAAGATGGAATGGCAACTAGATTTATATTAAAATATCAAAGCAGAGTTACAGCGGATTACAACAAGAAGTCTCGCAATCTCTCATTCATTATCCATTCTCTCTGCCATCCTCAATTCTGAATCTCTAATTCATCCTCAATTCCATCATTCGAATCCCCAAAAATCATCCTCCAATCATCCCCATCTCTGATCTTTGTTTTCATTTAACTAGAGAGAGATCAGAGAGCAGTTACAATAGAGATAACTACAACATGATTTCTATTACAAAATTGGATTTTTTCCAACCAATTGATAAACAAGAAGATATATTTCATCCAGCTTTCAACAAGAGCAAGACGAATTTGGCTTTGCAGCTCAGATTTGGAGGACGGCCGCAACAACAAATCTCAGAAAATCGTGCTCAAAGAACCCTGCGTTTCTCTCAGTAAAAGCCGAATTTGGGCAAACCGTTCTCTAATAAAGTTAATTGGGTCCGTTCTGGACAAAACCCATGTTCCGGATTTTCCAGATTTTGCTTCATTTGCTCGAAATATCAACCGCAAAACCGTCACTTCTTATTCCAACGAATTTCTGAGTTGGCACTTTTAATGATCAAATCTTCAATCTGGAAATTATCTTGGAGGCTAAAAATGGTGAATAATGTTACAACTGATTTATTAAAACTATCATTGATAAAATCATGCATAATCATCAATTTATTAGAAATAGAGGAGAATAAATAATATTCATTCATAGAAGCATAAATCATCATAAAATGGATTTATATAATAAATTATAATAAATGACATGATGAAGAATAGTAGAAATGGGTGGAATAAGTGTTCAAAAGTGATAATAATAATGGCATATTAACGGCCCAACAAACGTATACTAGGTAGATATCTTTTCGCAGCCTTTAACGAGTTCAAAACTACAAGAGTCTCAGCAAATTTTCAATTTTTGAGAGTCAGAAAAGAGTTGAAAGATGACTCCACCTCGAGGAACGAGTGGTATTAAGGGTAGCAACTTGTTCCATTGATGGTGGAACTGGTCAAAACATGATAAAGGTCAAGAGGCTAGCTAAATATACCACTCATTGCAGATGTTCCTCAGGAATGGGTAAAACAATCAAGTGAGGGAATATGATCGGCTGAGCAGATGGTAACAATGGAATGATAAAACCAAGGCTCATCTGGCAAAACAGGTTGATAAAATGGAAATCACAAGAGGTAAAATAAGAATGGTTTCATTTTTACACAAGCTTGAAACTTTTAGAAAACTATGCTTGAAACAGGTTTCATTTTTACATAAGCTTGAAATAGAAATAAACAATGCTTGAAATATTTTTGTATACCCCCAACATGATGACTCAATTCGAGGTACATTCCCCCCAAGCTTCATGGAATTCACCGGAGTATACTATTGGTTACTAAGAGGTGGATGGAATGAAGGCTCAATTATGAGATTGGGAAAAAGACTTGACTGGGATTCTACGAGATATAAACAAAGACTCGAATTGAAAAGGGAACCTGTTTCATTTTTAATTGAGGTTGACATAGTAAAAGAACTATCCTCATGACCTAATTCATTTTTTAACGAGGTTGACATAGCAAATGAACGATCCTCAGAAGAGATTGTTTCATTTTTTAAGGAGCTTGACACAAGAAAACGAACTATGCTCCAATGAGCTTCAATGAATTTTAAGAGGTCATGGCTTCTAAGAGGTTCTCATTCAATGGGAGAAGAAAACTCTTGAAATCAGAATCCAATTCCCCCAGTACATAATTCACAACATCAATGATGATTTTGTCACTGGATGCGAGCAAGGGACGGGTAGCTACATAATTGACCTATGGCAGGGAAGATATCACTGGCCGGTAAGGACCAGGAAGGGATGATGGTAGATCATATTTCACATCAGGACCAAATAATTAAAATTGATCAATGGTCACGATCTAACCTTCATGTGGAAAAAAACTCATATGAAATAGGGAAGAGACAAGCACACCCATGTCATAAGCATAGTCATGCCCCAGGAGTAAATTAAAATCCAATGGGCCTTGGACCACCATCACATTTATATAGATGGTTTTCCCTCCCAAATTAATAGGCAACTTCGGAAGGATCCCTATTGGTTGACTTGTTCCTCTGTTAAAATCCAACAGATTCTGGGTAACGGGCACAAGCTGTGGAGAGCCCAAAGCTTGCCATGTAGTTGAGGACAGAATACTAACCGAGATGCCTTAATCTATAATTATGCCTGGTACGACCACATTTCAGGCCTGAACAGTGATCTCAAAGGGCACATAAGAAGGAAGATGATATCCCGTAAATTTACTCCAACCAAAGGAAGTGACCAAAATACATGGAGGGGGTGTCATAGGAATAAGAGGATTATCCTCCTACGTTATGGGAGTGGAAATACCATCCTTCTGAACTTTGTGAATGAGCGTATGAGGATCACTTTCTGGAATTCTGGCGATGGGAATCAGAGGAACACCATCCTGGATCATGGAAATCGGAGGATTGCCCTCCGATCCCATGGAATCAAAGGAAACAAAAATAACCTAACTAGGATGAGACCCACTCTCAATGGAAAATACATGAAGAACTATATATGGAATCAGGTCGACCTTTTTCTCAATGAATGATTGATTAGAAATTGACTCAGGATATTGAATTTCAGAGAGAGTGGAATCAACCAGAGATGAATCTCGATCAATTACTTGATCAACTATCGAGGATTCGAAGAAAACTTTCGGTAACCAACGGGAAGACAAGACTAAGAAGCCAAAATGGTATCCAATAATTTAGAAGCTTCATCCATATAAGGACATAGGTGAATGGGATGGTTCCCTTCACACAACCTACAGGGAAATTTGATCTTACCCTGTTTCTTACGAGTCTCATTATCTTTAGCTAAATTCTCATCATCATCATCATGCCCAAAGGTTGATGATGAAGGACGAATTGGGCCAACAGACCACAGTTATAGCACCTTGGAAATACTAGGACAATCACAAAGAATATGGTCACCCTCACATAGCTTGCAAGGTAATTTGATTCGGCGAGACAGAGTGGGAGGTTTCTTGACAGTAGCTTCATGGGTAGAAATAGTTGTTGATTTTCCCCCTAGCTTATTTCCCTTCTTATTCTTCGACTTCTTCTTCTTCTTCTTCTTCTTAGCCACTTGGTTACTAGAATCCAAACTTTCACGATGCGAAGAGGAAGAACGAGGAGAAGAAACAGGAAAAGAAGGTGAGGGTTCAATCTTAGGATTAACGTGGGGTTGACATGGTTCAGGCGGAGGAGAAATCGGTTGAGAGGAATTTGGTATATTCGAAACCATAGGGGTCAAAAACAACCAAACCAGTGGACCAATGGTTAATCCTGGGAGGTACAACGTTTCCATATACGGGGCACCAACATTCCTAAAAGAAGGAGAAGGACCAGGACTCCCATTGGATGGAGATCCTTGACCGGTAGACCCAGGAAATGTTGCCATTGACCTCACCCTAAGAATCACTAAGGAATAAAATTTTAACCAGGAATATTTTGTGGGAAGTTAATTTTAAGATACTGAAACAAAAATTTTCCTTTTCATGTTTTAGGAGTCAAGAAAAAGACAAAAGGTGACTCTAGTCGCTTTTAGTTTGAACGAGCTCTAAATGACAAGTGCTTGATGATATTTTCAAGTTTCAAAGAGTCACGAAAAGATAAAAATTGAATACTCAGGGTAGTCTAGGCATAAAGGGTGTACCAAGCTCTCGTGAACTGCAATATACACCTTGGTGATCAAATGAAAGAGAAATGATCAAGGAATTAACGTACGTGCAAGCAATCTCTCCGAATTTTGTGTTCGATGTATCACGGTTACAAGACATCAAACTCGATTTCCTATGGATAAAGGATTGCAACCTATAGGGGTATCCCTTTATATACATGATGGTACGAGGAGCATAAGTCCAAGCTAGCACTGTCTAATGCCAAATGGCGAATGATAGCTACTAGGTTTAACGACGTCGGAACACGTCACTAGCCTAGACCTCTAAATGTGAGCATTAAGTTTCAATGCTTCCTTAGATTTATTGAGTTAAATTTAAAGTTTATCTTGAATTATGTCTCAATTTCAAGGCCCTACTGCTCTCATCTAAAAAATTATATATGCATCTATATGAGAAAATAAATCTTTCAATTCGATGAATGCTATCTGGTTAAAGGAAGAGTCTCAAACAATGATGCAACAAACAGTAATACTACAAACAAATTTTTTTCCTAACTAGATGACTTTCACTATCCGAAAGTAATCTAAAACATTCAAAGATGCGAATTATGCAATGTAATCTATGCAAAATTCTCTTTTTGAAAACTATGCAACTGTAATCTATGCACAATTTCCTTTTTCTTTTGAATGAATTAGAATTTACTCAATGCAACCCTTAGTTTTCAATCATTAAAAAATGTAATCTAAGTTCAATAATAAATTTCAAACATTAAGTTTCAATGCAAATCGATCTAATGAATTTTAACGAAAAGAAAACTTTGAGACAAAAAATAAAAGAATACAATTTTTCTTAATGCAAAAGGGATGCTGCCAAACATTAAGAATACAATCTTGTTTTGAACATTTTGTAACGAAATTCCTCAAAAGGCTACAAGACATATGATTTTAAGCACAAAGAGGGCTTTCAAAGTGTGGGCTCAAAACAAGGCATTCATTCTCTTTTACATCAAGCAATCAGAAGACTTTTCAGTTGAATAATGAGCAATGTAATATATGATCACAAGCGAACAAGTAGACCAAATGAACTTGGATAGACACTTGAGACTTGATCACTCAATCAACCAAAAATCGAAAGGAAATCAACTAGATATGGCTCACCAAGCAAGGAGACTGACTCAATTCAGCAAGGCGATGTCCCGCGAAGCATGCAACTAGGCAATTGATGCACAATCCTAGAATGCAGATCCCAAAAAAAAGGAATAAAAACCACCAAAAACCAAGCCAACAAGCCAATCAAATCAACTTGAGTGAAGGGGAGAAAATGTAAATCATATAGAGAAAAATACCGGAAGGGCAAGACACACTAGTGAAAGACTTACGGAAAAAACATTAATTTTTTTCACACACTGGAATTGGCGTGACTTTTGGGGCTGAAACTAGTTCCAACAGCCTAATGGCGCGGCTTTATAACTAAAAACTAGCGCCAATCAGTGTGAATATTAGACAAATAAAAGAGCCAATTCCTGAAAAAGAAAAAAACAAATAATTTCTCATAACCAAGACCAGACTCACTATTTCAAGAAAAAACTAAAAGATTGTAATTAATGAAAAACATAGGAAAAAACAGGGAAATGGTTGTTTGACTAAACTCATCAAATGAATAAGACCTCAAAGAGTGAAAAACTCAAAGGAAACTCCCCAATGGAGTTGCCAATTTTTTTTGTAGGTAAATCCCCTCTGCGGACAGAGGTGATCCCTCTAGCCCTAGGGTGGGTCTAGAAACTACAAGAACATACAAACATCAACCTTCCTAGATTGTAAATGAAATTCAAAGCAAGGAATATGACCTACCTTTTCCTGATGTTGTGTTGTCATCTTTCATCGAATATTCTTGATGTGTCGCGCTCCTCAAGATCGATAAACGTTGCTACCAACGTTCGATTACCTGTATAGATAATCAAGACACCACAACAAGCGTAAAATCACGACAAACATAAAACAATTACAACCTATCTAACTGATCAAGGAATGCTAGAAATCTCATTATAAATGTAAACAAGAGTGGAAGATAAACATCAGTTGCATTTTATTATGATAAATACAAGGGGATTTTACAACCAAGCCTTGATATTGAGGCTCTCCTTCAGTAGGTTTGTATCCAAGCACGTTTGCAACACTCTCACACATAAAATTCCAAGATATCACTATGTTCTTAACACACAAAAACAATCACACTCTGCTCTATTATCCTAAAGCTATAATTGCTTCTCCTCTCTAGCTAACTAAGGAAGCAGAGGTGAAGGAGGTCTCTGTTGGGCAGTGAAAAAGGTATGAAATTATTGTGTATTTTCTCATTCTTTTACTATAGACATACTCCTTTTTACCTTAGGAAGGTAATTTATTATAAGAATTATGGTAGAATTGGAAAGGTTTATTTTTAATATAAAAATATGACTAAATATTGTTTTTTGTTGATAAAACAGGAATTAGACAAAGTGAACAGCTGTACCAAAGGTGAGGCTGAGATTAATGCAACTGCTTCTCCACCAGCGTTAAACCACATCCAGCCAAAAATAAGGAAATCCAAATGTATTGCCAAGAAAAGGCAAGGGGCATCTCGACTTCTGTCAAAGTAAACCATATGATAACCAAATGAAGAGAAGAGAATCCCTCAGGATCCTTCGATCCTGAGGGATCGTTGTTCAAACTCATCTTATTCCTCGTCTCGCCTGTCAGGGTCTGTTATATAAGGCAATGCCTTTGGTCATTAGGGAGGTCGAAAGTTCTCATTATCAAACCATTTCCTCTGTAATATTGTTTATTGACTCTCGGCTTTGATAGAGTAGTCTCTGTAATACTTTATGTTCGATTAATATCAAAGACGCATTTCGTTTCATCTCTTAAGTTTTGAAGTAGCCCGGCAGTATTTCACTGGCGCTAAGAGCCCGGCTCTGGTGGAATTAACTTGCTATTTTTATTTCTAATCTTTTCTTATTGTTGTGTGAAGTTGTGTTTAAATTTTATTTCAATTGCGGAGTTGATTGACTGCTATTGGATTGAATACAGATTCGTTGTGAGCATTAACGAATTGCATTGCTATTTTATCATCTGCAGGAAGTGCATTTGCTGTTTATTTACCTTGCCATCATTATAAATCTTTATTGTTCTATTAGTTTACAATTCTTTATGATTGATTGTTTCATGGTATTCTCTGTCGACAGGGTTGAAGTATTGAGATTAGTTAAGTTTATAATTGTTGTTCAATTGATGTTGCTATTCCATTTCTGTTTATTGTTCATTTCTGATTCATAGCTTCAGATTAGTAGATAGATTGGTTACAGTTGTTGTGAATGCATAGGAATTATGAGTTGTTTTTCCTTTCTAGACTTTGAAGTTCCTTTCAGTTATTTTTATCAACAAGTAGTTTGAGTTCATTTCTATTGCTTTAAGAACAAGACCACCAACTATAGAGAACACTGGTTACTGCTTCCAAGTTCCCAGATTGGTTATCTTGCCTCAGTGTGATTTTAGTTGCATCAATTTCTAAGGGAAAGAGTTACTACTACTGTATCCTTGATCGATGGTTTGCAGATTGATGTAGTTAAGATTCCAGAGCATTTTTATTTATGTTACTGTAATTATTTTTCTTTACAAGCATCCATTTACTCTTGTATTTAAGATTATGTACTACATCTTCATAGCATTACTCTTATTTAATTGTAGCCTCAGACAGAGTACACTCTTGAAATAAAAAGTCGCTCCCGGATTGATAATTAATGTAGGATAATTAATTGTTTCAAAGATACCTTTTTATGACCCAACATTTTGGTGCCATTGCTGGGGAGAGTGTATGCCATTTCAAAGGAGTGATGCACAGTTGATTTTCTTCTACTTGTGAATAAGTGGGTATTAAAGACGGAAGGTAAGAACCTGCGCACTAGGAAAGAAACAAACTTTCTCACAGCCCGCTTCACAGCAGAAGTGGGTAAGATTATTTATTTAGGTAGGAATGAAGGCTTGTTTTCTTGAATGAATAGACCAACTAAGCAAAAAAAAATTCCTCCTAAAATTGAAAAACCTAAGGGACCAGTGACCCTTGGGCGGACAACTTTTATTAACGAAATCCTTAAAAGAACTGAATCTCAGCCGTCAGTAGGATTTAGAAAAGCTATCTCTAGATAGCCTACTAATTCCCTTTAGGCTACAGAGTCACCATCTGAAGCCTTTGTTGAGATACACAATCAAACAGAGGGAATTGAGCAAGATTCCCAAGAAATTAAGAATCCTTGCATAATTTCCCCTCAAGAAGGGAACTCTAGTAATCTCCGTGAAGGAGAAGGGGAAACAGGAGAAACAAGAGACCCAACATCTCCTATTGAAATAGCCCAACCAGTAAGCAGTCCAGATAAGGGAAGTGCTATTAAACTTATTCAAAACCAAGGTCCTGAATCACCTCACACAGTAGGTCAACAAGGAATACCCATTGTTCCAGATAAGGGAAGTGTTGTCAAAGCCATTCCTGCTCCTTCTAGTCACCCTAGAAATTCCTTGGAAATCCTAGAAGGATATTGGCACATCTTTGACCAAATGGCCCAGAACCAAAATCAAAAGCAGCAGACACCCCAGCAAACCTCTACACTGCAATATCCTATAGTAGATACTGCAGTCAATGCACCTATGAAGGCCATTCCCCTTCAACATATCCCCACATTTCATGTCTTAACATCAGAAGATCCAGATGCATTTTTGTTTAAATTTGATGTGTTATGCAGGGGATATGATTATACCACCGATCCCCAAAAACTAAAACTATTCCCTTCTACATTAAAAGGGGCAGCCTTACGATGGTTTATGGGATTAGGTGGGGGTGTCATAACTGATTGGGATCATATGAAGGCTGTGTTTTTAAAAAAGTATCAAGATTATTGCAGGTCTCGGGAACTAAAAGATGAAATATTCCAAATGACAGCAAAACCAAATGAAACCTTGGAAGAATATGTGGAAAGGTTTCAATACGATCTTCAGAGATCCCCTTATGCATCCTTACCCTTACCTGATAATGTGTTGAAAAATACATTAATTAGGGGAATGAAAGATCAGTGGGTTGAAACATTGAATATTATGGTAAAAGGTGATATATATCAGGAGAGTTATGCTAATATCATTTATTTGTGTATCAGGAGTTCGAGGGGCAACACAAGGCTAAAATCAGCAGAAAGTGATATGATTACAAGAGATAACAATACCTCTAATGAAGGTGTGACTCATGTAGATATTGGAAACCTGCTGGAAGATTTTAAGGCAGATATACTTGGGACTCTAACAACGCAGTTTGACATTATGCAAGCCAAACAAAAGCAAGCAGAAGCGGAGCAAAATTTGGCGATATTCTATCCTAAATGCGGGAAGAAACACAGCCACAAAGAATGTCCGCTGGATGTAATAAAAGTCTGCGTCATTTGCACAAAAGATCACCCTACAGAAGGATGTCCCTTGCTTCGTGGTCTAAAAGCAGTTTATAAGGAGGCGGAAGAAGAATCAGAAGTGGTATGTCTACTTAATTAGTGCCGACAATGGCAGCCACGACAATCAGGTATGCCAACTGATCCATTTTCTTCTTTTCAGCCTCCTCAATACAATGCTCAACAATATAGTGGAATGTGGAAAAATCAACCACCTTTCCCCAATTGGTCACAACAGCCATTCCCTACAACATCTTAGCCAAATCAAACAAATCAAAATAATTGGCCTAGCTTTCCTTTCTGCCCACCGTTTTGGCAAAATAATAACTATCCAACACAATGGTCCCCCTCTACTTCGCAGAGTCAGGCCTGGCAGTCAAACTGGCAAAGACCTACAAATCAGTCAGCTGGAACAATCCCTCTCTCTCAACTTACACTGCCATCTCCCTATACAAACCCCCAGACCAACTTAAGACCACAACTCCCAGCCCAACCCAACCTAAACCCAAACAATAGGCCAGTTCAGTCTTTCAAAATAATGGAACCCCCAGAATTAGAAACTGAACTGAGGGAGTGAAATGACCTTCAATTAAGGTCTGGGCGCATAGTAGAAACAGAGAGAAACTATAATGTTCATATTGAAGATCCGTTACCTATAGAACAAACATTACAGAAAGAGAAGGAGGTTCAACAACAAGTAACAACTTCCTCTCCACCATTCCCAGAACGATTAATCATACCACGCCCATTAAAACATCCTAATTTTGACCTTCTGGGAGAATTAAAAAAATTATGTATAAAAATCCCTCTACTCCAAGCTATCCAAGACATTCCTATATATGAAAAAACCATTAAGGAATTATTCATAAAGAAGCCAAAGAGAAGAACAACCACCAATCCAACTGTCCAAATAGTCGGTACTTTATCTGACTTATTATCAGTGATGGAAACACCCGTAAAATATGAAGACCCAGGAAACCCTATAGTGACAATGCAAATCAATGGGCAATCATTTCCAAACGCCTTAGTTGATTTGGGAGCAGCAATCAATATCCTAACAACCACCACCTGTCAAAAACTTGGCATTACATCACTAGAACCAACAACAACCTTATTGGAATTGGCTGACCGATCGGTAGTCAAACCAGAGGGTACACTACAAGATGTAATGGTATCTGTAGATTCCTGGGAATACCCTGCTGACTTCCTGGTTATCAATCCAAAATGACACCCGTTAATCTTAGGTAGACCTTGGTTGGTAACTGTCGATGCTTATATTGGATGCCGACGAGGCAACATGACAATAACAAGGGGAAACTATGTCAAGAATTTAGCTTTATATCCCCCAGTCCAGCCAAGTCTATCAATAATCAAAACAAGAAAACAACTTGTATCATATCTTATGGAAAATATGAGATCACCTATAACTATAGAAAATTCTCTTGATTTCAAAGATCAAACAGAGGATGATATCATCAATAGTTTTATTAATAAACCACAAATTAGATCCCATCTACAATGTCACAAGATCAAGGCAGCATTTGATAATAAAGAAGAAGAAGATCCTTTGAAATACATTCCTGATCAAGTAATACCCACTACTTCTGTGTACAATAGCAAGATTGTAGAAATTGAGCTGGGAAAAACTCTAAACACTAACAAAAATCTGACTGTTGAACAAGAAGAGAAGTTGGTCCAATTATTACGAAAATACAAAGCATCCTTTGCATGGGATTACCCAGACATGAAGGGAATTGGCCCCCAATTGTGTGCACACCACATCTATATTGAAAAATATGCGACACCCATTCGCCAACCCCAAAGAAGACTAAACCCTCACCTTAAAGATATTCTGAAAGCTGAATTACAAAAAATATTGGATGTTAATTTCATCTACCCAATATCTGATAGCAAATGGGTCTCTCCATTAGTAGTGGTACCAAAAAAGAATGGAAAGTGAAGAATATGTGTAGATTACCGTGAACTTAACAAGGCAACACGGAAATACCACTTTCCCCTTCCTTTCATTGACCAGGTATTAGACACATTAGCAGGAAAGAAATTATTTTCCTTCCTCGATGGCTTCAGTGGGTACAATCAAATCCAGATTTCCCCTGAAGACCAAGACAAAACTACTTTTAACTGTCCATGGGGGACATTTGCCTACCGAGTCTTACCTTTTGGCCTATGCAATGCCCCTGCTACATTCCAAAGAGCCATTCTCAGCATCTTTGCAGACTTAATAAATGAAGGTCTCAAAGTATATATGGATGACTTCACACCTTATGGGGATGACTTTGAGCCAGCATTAGAAAATTTAGAAAAGGTGTTGCAAATATGTATTGACACTAGGTTTTGTTTAAGCAATGAAAAGTGTCATATGATGATGACCGAAGGAGTTATCTTAGGGAATTATATTTCAGCAACTGGAATTCAGGTGGACCCAGCTAAAATTCAAATAATCTTGTTAATACCCACACCCACCACACAAACAAAGGTACATAGCTTTCTTGGATTTTCTGGTTATTATAGAAGATTTATAGAACATTATTCTTGAATAGCTGCACCTTTATATGCACTGACTGGAAATGTTGATTTTATTTGGATAGATAAATGTGACAATGCCTTCAATGATCTGAAAAAGCTTGTTTCAACAGCCCTAGTGCTGAGGGGCCCAAATTGGAATTTTCCATTCCAAATTTCATCTGATGCCTTAGACACAGCAATTGGAGCAGTACTTGGGCAGGAGGAAGACAAGAAACCATATGAAATCTATTACATTAGCATAAATTTATCCTCTACTGAATTAAATTATACTGTGACTGAGAAGGAATTTTTAGCTGTAGTTCATGCTCTAAATAAGTTTAGACATTATATAAGTGGGTATCCTGTAGTACTATATACTGATCACTCTGCCATTAAATTATTAGCAAATAAACCTGTTACAAATGGAAGAGTGACAAGATGGTTGATTTTATTGCAGGAATTTGACATTACAATCAGAGATCGACCTGGGAAAGAGAACCCTGTAGCTGACTTTCTGTCAAGAATGCCAAAGCCAACAGATACAGAAGCGGTTGAAGACCACTTCCCAGATGAACATTTGTTCGTTGTTACTGTCAAAACCCCGTGGTATGCTGATATAGAAAATTATTTGGCAATAGGTAAATTACCTAAACATCTATCTCTTAATGAACGAAAACAGATAATACAGCGTAGTACCCGATTCTCTTGGATTGGGGGCTACCTATTTCACACAGGGGCAGATATGCAAATAAGAAGATGTGTCCGGGAGGACGGGGTATTTGATATTTTGAAAGCATGCCATGATGGGCAGCGTGGTGGGAATTTTGCAGATCGTAGAACTTCCCATAAGGTTTTACGAACAGGCTATTATTGGCCTACTATCTTTAAAGATGCCAAAAAAATTGTGCAGGCCTGTGATAGCTACCAAAGGGCAGGTCACCCTGGGCAGTCTGATGAAATGCCTTTGAACCCTCAACTAGTGATTGAACCATTTGAAGTTTGCATATTGATGTAGTTAATATTCCAGAGCATTTTCATTTATGTTATTGTAATTAGATTTCTTTACAAGCATCCGTTTACTCTTGTATTTAAGATTCTGTACTACATCTTCATAGCATTACTCTTAGTTAATTGCAGCCTTAGACAGAGTACACTCTTGAAATAAAAACTTGCTCCCGGATTGATAATTAATGTAGGCTAATTAGGTGTTTCAAAGATACCTTTTTATGACCCAACAGTCTCCTTATATAACAATGGAGTTGGAGGTTATGGGCCCTCAAATAATGGGAAAAGAGCTTATCCTTTGGAGTAGTTCCTATTTCTTGGGAACAAGAAGCCCAAAGGGGAATTCCTCGGCCATATCCTCAAAACAAACTTCCAGCTCACCGCCTCGTGAAGCTTCTAGTCATGGAAAATTCGTTTTTATTTTAAAAAAATTCCAAAGAGGATCGGCGCAGGTCCGACATTAATATAGAGCACCGATCGGTGCAAGTCTCAGTGAAAATATCTGCTATCAGCGCAAGTGAGGCATTGAGACAAAGCGCCAACCTTGAAAACCAAGTTTTTTTAGGGATCTTCCAGAAAATTTGTAAAAGGAGATGAATTGTCAGACAAAGTGTGGTTCAGGGGTATGTATTCCATGCTTGGAAAGTACACAAGGGTCACTGTATAGGTCCTCCTGGATCAAGGAATGGGGAGTATAGGGACAGTGACAAATTTCTCTATAACAATGCTCCAAGAAACTCTAAGAGTCCAAGAGTATGAGAGAGAGAGATAATAGAATAAGAGCTCCAAAAATGAACTGAAAAAAATCCTATGAAATGATCCTTATAATTATTTTTATCAATTAGGCCTCTGTTTTCTTCAAATTCCATTATTTTCCTTCATTTTCCTCCTCACATGAAACCTGTGACCTGTCACCTTTGTTTTCTCCTAATTTCCTTTATTTTCATAAATAAAATTCCAATTAATGCCTCTTTGCCTTTCCAAATTCATTTTCCATTGCCTTTTCCTTAGCCATAATAAACCAAAATGACATGCACTAGGATGATTTTGCCCAAATTTCATTTTGGAATGCATGTCCCATGACCATGGTCTTTTTTTTCCTTTATTAAATTTTACATGGAATTTTGACCAGGGATGTTATAGAACCCTCCCCTTTGGGGGAAAAGCGTCCTCAGTGTTCAATGACACCTATAAACCAGAAAACCACTGAAAACAAAACATACTGCCTATGGAGCTTTATAACACATCTCGTTGCAGTATTTACTATGACCACAGTTGAAACATGAAAAACATACTATGTACTGGAGCTTTATAAAAATGTATCATTACGATATTTACAATAACAGCCACATAGACCACCATACTATTTATGAAGCTTTATAAATCCATCTCGATACAATATTTACAATAGTATACACATATACAAATATGCACATTTTCTCAACCAACAAATAAAATGATACGATGCCCATATCAACAACAACGGAATCCAGAAGCTCACACCTCCACCTTCAAAGTAATACCAGGATTCACCTCCTTCCAAAAAATTCTAGAATCCATTTCCAAAGTCAAAACTGCATCCAATGTCTAGTGCTACAATCCTGTTCCACTTGTCCTCTCAGTGAAAATTTACCAACTCGTTATTCTAGGGAACACTACCAATGTGCATACGAATCCATCTGGCAACGATAATGACCAACACAAATCCATCCCTAGCCTTCCCTTCTTTACTACATAGTCCCTCGGGCAATCTGGTCACCCCCTTCCATACAACCACATACCTTCCAAGTTCTATTGGCACCTCCATCCTGGGCAGTCCATCCCTTTCCAAGGCTTCCTCGCATCAGAAGATACAAAAACCAAGGCATATCCCTACCTCAAAACCATCATATAGGTCATAATATTCTCATGGAAATAAATGGACACTATTGGGTACTAGTGTCCCTGCTCCTAAAGTTATTTACCAACATATTGTTTCCTGTTTCCTGTTTCATTGATGGATTTAGTTAAGCCATACTCAAATCAATATTTAGATAGCAACAAAAAATTGGCAACATATTGATGCTTGCTAGTGGATATCAAATCTTAATTTTTTATTCAATATTCCAAAGGCCATCATATTTCCGATGCCATATTTGACGGATGCAAAGTGTTACCATAAAAAATTTTATGCCTTATCTATCGGATGCATGACAATGTCATTGGATATGTTTTCCCTCTATCGGATTTTTGATGCATAATGATTAGACATATCTCGTAGGATGTACAATGACACCATTATATATGGTTTCCCTTTATCAAATTCCAACAAATATTGGTTGGATGTCTCTCATTGGATTTTATACATGTACATCGAATATTCAATGTCACATCATCGAATATCCCTTGCTATATTCTGCAACTATTCGTCGGAGTTCCGACTCCGAAACATCAGACAACTCTCATCATATTTTGCAATCTCTCACAACTTATTTTCAAAGAACACCCATTAGATTTTTCACTTTCCCGTAAGGTCTCTGACGTTGTTTTATTTGAGAACTCTTGTTGGATTTTGTAATTATCTAACAAATCTCCAATGTTATATCGTCGAGCCACACATTGGCTATGTAACATAATTTATGTCGCATTACACTATAGATATTGATGATATGGCATTGAAAATCTGACCACCTTGTCTGATGGTTATCCGGCGATGGAGGCTTTAGAATGTGGATCGATGATTCGTCCCCTGATAGTTGGTTATCTAATGAGTGATGTGTGTTAGATATTTGATGATGGTTCTTTATAGTCAGATTTTTCAATTAAGCTTCACCGATGAGTCTAGGAAATAAGGTCCATCAGAGTAACGACACGAGCCCATCTAATAACCGAAAAAAAGGTCGTCATATTTTAGTGCATTATGAAGTGATATGGGCCATTTCCTCCACTCCCTTCTATTCCACTCAGATCATATGAGAATACCTCAAAATATAAAATTATCCTAATAATTTTAATTTTGAATATGACTTTAACTTAAGCCATTCATGTAAACCTCTCATTGAAAACCTGAATCTTTGACTCTTCCCCCTCATCTTGTTATTTTTCTTTCATTAGTTAATCTATTTAAGCCCCTCTTACATTTGTATCCTATCTTCATTTATATCCTTTACTATTCATCCCCTTCTCCCCCTTTAAGTTTAATCATGTGTTAATTATCCCTCCTTTTAGTTAATTAATTGTTAATTCTCCCCTGATTTCCCTTCTTCTAATATAACCCCTCTTTCTTTCTCCTAACCCCTTCTCTCCCCTAATCTCTCATACACCCCCACCCCCTTTTTAAATATTAATTATCTATTATTTTTCATTATCCTTAATATTTTCAATTATTTAATCAATCCAAGTCTTTAATTGGATATTCAAATGTATATTTCATTTATTCGCTAAAAATTCATTTTCTTTGAATGGTTTATGGTTTTCCTTCTTTTTCTAACATTCTATTTGACCTATGGAAATATAACGTTAAAAAATATAATATTCCTCTCTCCTATCACCTATATAATTAAATTGACACTATTTTTCTAATCATTCAGCTTCAATTGGTCCTTGAGGATCGGTAGAATGTCCACCCAAAACATTTGACAAAATCCTCGTACCATCTACATAGTAAAAACCTCCATAAATAACATTACGATAATTAATGTTTCGTTTGGCTACTTATATCTACGTCATTGTTTTGAAAAAAAATCCGATGCCATGCAATGTATAATATGCATAATATGCATGGATTGTGGAACCTTCAGTAATATATGTGTCAAAATTTTATCCCAAATAGTAACGTATTCACATTATAACAATTAACAATAACACTATTCGATAGTGCGAAGTTTCCATTTTTGGTTGTTGTTGCTTTCATATAGTTGTAAAGCAACTAGTCGTTTCGAAAATTTTCTATTGCTTTAGATTCTCAAATTTAAAAAAAAAAACTCAGATATGGCTAATCCACGGTGTGAGTAATAATCTAGTTATCGCCCTCACATGGGGACGAGGATGAAATTTTAAGGGCATGTTTATATTTTAAATGAAATTTTTAATTTATTTTTTCTTTTCTTTTTTTTATTATTACTATGTTGATGAGTTAAAATAATTTTTTTTTTTATATAAGCTTTGAAAATAATTTAAAATTTTATATAAAAAAAATTATTTTATAATGTATTAATTGTAAAAAAAATTAACAATGTTTTAAAACATAAGTCCTTAATTATCAAATTAAATTCATATAATCAGACACTTTATTTATTGTGAATTAAATGAATATAAAGATAATAAGTTTACATATTCAATTCAAAATACTTATTTGAATGCATTATTAAAAATATTGAATTTATGCATTCAAAATCTTGAACATTAGAAATTTCAATAAAGTATTATGATATTTTAATTTCTTTCATCTAGTGCCAAGTCCTTATCTCCTCATGCTTGCTCATGTTTCATAAAGTATGTTCTAATCTACTTCGTGCAAATTCTCGAGATGTCAATAAATATAAAAACATCAAAGTGTGAAATATTTCTAGAAAAATTCTAGATCTATCTTTATTTTTTATATGATTCAACTTAGTGAATCCTCTTTCATAACTAGCAGTGCTAGCAGTAAGAGTAAGAAAAACTTGTCACAGTCTGATTAAATTTGTATAAGAGTCATACCACTCAGGTTCTCCTCGACATTGTTCTCATGCTCCAACTATGTTTTCTTTGGATATGACTGATATAGTGTAATAGTGAAACTTTCCATTTCACCTTCACATCTTTTTGTATCAATTATAGGTGAGTTTCCAATATCAAAATTTTCACATAGACATCCCAACCATATTTTTGTTTTAAAATCTCTTTCATTCTCTCCTTCAAAGTAAGAACTAGGATTGAATAATTTTGATGCATTAAATATTCTCAAATATGTAAACTTGTCATTGAGACAATCAAATTATTTACTAAAATTAACAGTCTTACTTAGTACCTTACCCAAGTAAATTAGGTATAGATTCAAATCTTAGCATATGCACATGTAAAGCACCAACATTATCAAACTCCAATATTCCATGTTTTTTTTTTGAATAAATATGAAACATGTTACTACTTGTAACACCCTCCTCCCACATCTACCCAAGTAACCAGACAACTGGGGTAAACATGCGACACGATGCTCCTATGATCTGATTCAACCTCCTAGGTGACCTTTAGGAATTGGAATCAACAGAAACACATCAAACATACCTTCCACATCATCAACAAAACACCCAAGACCCATCCAAACCACTCAGATAAGCAACCCTTTGGTCCCACTGAGGTTTTAAGACCATTAATCCCCCAGATGCTCCCTTGATATGGGAAAGGGTGCGTGTGGGAGGCTTTGGACACTACCACAACATGGGCATGCATGCGTCAAGGGACGTTTTTCCTCAAACCTATGCCAGCTTCCCCAGTTGAGCCACTTTTTTCAAGCCCATAGACCATGTCACTTCCTAGATCACCATGACACATTTAGAAATGAAATATAATAGTGGAATAGCGATGCAAAAGAAAACACTTGAAAAAGGACTTGAATGGACCCCTACTAGCCATGAAAGACATTCCATCAACCATGTCACAAATATGTAATCTACAGGATTAAATAACATATCTAAGCATAGGGGTCTCATACTTATCTGATAATCACTAAGAAGCATTGTTCCCTTATATCAATAGCTGCATTATCATGTATTAGGTCATAGATACATTGTTCATTCATTTACAAATCGAAACATGAGGAGAGTCATACATCATCACTGTCATAATACATGCTTATAACCATCATAATAACAATAGAAATATCAAGGATACATCAGCCATAGAATCCACATATAAACTAGTACATTTACACATAAGATGTCAAGGAAAGAACCTCTTATTAATGAATGCATAAACCAACCCAGAATGCAACTACCACATTCTACCTAACCATAGATTGGTTGAGCCAAATATTTCTTTAGCCATTCATTCCCGTGCCATATTCCAAGCATGAATGTGAGACTCAAACCAAAAGAACCAACTAGGGCATCCCAATTCTAAACCACCTCACCCTCATCAATGAAAATCAGGCTTTACCGCAATCCATCTCGGATCATTAGGCCATAAAATAAGTATGAATTCCACTCGAATTATCCACCTACATCGTAACGAATTTTCCTGTGTCCTAGTCTCTTAGGATTTACCATAATCCACACTGGATCACTAGGCCCTAAATCGATACCCCACCCTCTAGGCTTTACCGTATATCTCGGCATTCACCGGCAAGGATTCCTAGGCCTAATCAAGGGGATTTACTATATATCCTTCCATTAACCAATCAAGAATTCCTAATTTCATCGAGGCACATAATACCTAGCTTTATTGCAACCCACAGTATGGTTCAGGGGTCACTAGGTTAATGGCTTTACCTAAATCCATAGTCTGGTTCAAGGATCACTAGGCTATGTGTTCTTCCTTTCATAGAACCACCTCACTCAGCTTCAAATCCATCCAGAAATCCAGCTCAACCAAAATATGAGAACCCCATCAAACCATGGCTATCCGAAAATGGAAAAGCTAGGCTGAAAACACTATCACACCTGGAAAAACACATGCCATGACAGCAAAGAACCAAATGCAATACCATGCATTCCAAATCTAGAAAGGAAATCACACATGCAAATTGATGCTTGTAAAGAATCCTATTGTAGTTGTTTGATCTTGCTCTTCCTTGATTTCTCGTTCCTTCCTCTTGCCTTCTTTTTCTTTCTTGATCCAATGCCAAACTGCTCCAAGAAAAATCTAAGTGTCCTAGAGTGAGAGAAAGAGAGAGAATAATGAGAGAGCTCCAAAACTGAACAGACAAAAGGTACAATAAAAAAATCTTTCCAACTGATCCTCATAAGCGTTTTTATCTATTGGGCCTCTATTTTTTTCATTTTCCATTATTTTCTTTCATTTTCCTCCTCACATGCAACCTATGACCTTTCACCTTCCTTTTCTCCTATTTTCCATTATTTTCATAAATAAATGCCAAATAATGCCTCTAGCCTTTCCAAAGCCTTTTCCATTACCTTTTCTAATTTCCTTAGCCATAATAAACCAATGAACACCCTCACCAAGATGTTTTTCCCAACATTCAGCTTGGAATAAGTGTCCCATCAACTGTGGTTATTATTTTTCCTTTATTAACTTTTATTATATGGAATTTTCACTAGGGTTGTTACAAAACCCTCCCCCTTGGGGGAACACTATCATCGGTGCTAAATGAAACCTACAACCAACAAGTCTACTAAAAGAAAAACATACTGCATATGGAGCTTTATAACACAACTCATTGCAGTATTTACAATGACCACTACTGAAACATAGCAAACATAATGTGTAATGGATCTTTATAACATAAATTATTATGGTATTAACAATAACAACCATATATACAACCATAATGTATATGGAGCTTTATAAATCTAGCACGATAAAATAATTGCAATAATATACACATACAAATATGCACATTTTCTCAACCAAAAAATAAAAGAATAGGATGGTCGTATCAACAACAAGGGGATCCATAGGATCACAGCTCCACCCTCAAGGTAATGCCAGGATTCACCTCCTTCTTAGGAAATCCAAAATCCATTACTAAATTCAAAGCTGCATCCAATCTTTAGTGCTACAATCCTGCGCTTCTTGTCCTCTCAGTGAAAAGTTACCGACTCATTTCTCTAGGGCACACTCCCAATGTGCATCTGATTTCATCTAGAAATGATAATGACAAAAAATTTCCATCATCGGCCTTCTCTTCTCTGCTACATAATCCCTCTGGAAATTTGGTAATCCCCTTCTCTGTAGTCACTCACCTTCCAAGTTCCACGACATCCCCTGTTCTCAGTGATCCATCACTTGGTAAGGCTTCCTCGCATCAGAAGTTCAAACAACCAAGCCATATACTTGCCTAAAAATAATCACCCTGGTCATAACATGCTCATGGAAATCAATGGACACTCTTGGGTACTAATGTCCCACAATGGCACTGCTCCTAAAGTGCTTTACCATAATATTGCTTCATGTTTCAATTCCTTTTTATTGTTGCCTCTAATGCTTTCAATCAGTCTCAAACACCCAACCAAGAATTCTCATGCTTCCTGTACCAAACACACAATTTCCACAAGATTCAAAATAAATTGAAGTAAATTCACATCATACCTCATTGGTAGCTCGTTAATAAGGTACACTTGCAATTTTTTTCACTTCTTGTCATAACAAATCAAACTAGTTGTTTGAGAAAATCATCATGTATAAACATATCACATCTGGTTAGCTAAAAACACAACCATCATAAATTAAAATCATGAATCGCATGAAATCACCATAAAACATAATCATAAATCACATGTAACCATCATAATTCATAATCATCTATCACATGCATAATAAGACTCAAATAAAATACAGATACTTATCCTTCAACGATCCTTACTTATGCCTTTGTTCTTCTGTACACACACAGGATCAGTTGCCACACCCGGCAATAACCCAGTGCCCTTGCTTCCATTAAATCACATACACATACACATATTCTACAACACACACATCCTCACAAGGCATACAACACCACACAATACATACATGCATGCCCGATGTACAACACAACATAATACATACACCTACATCCGATGTAAAACACAACACAATACATACACCTACATCCAGTGTATAACACAACACAATATATACACATACATCTAGTGTACAATATAACACATATACCTACACTTGGTATTCAACACAACACGATACATACACATACATCTAGTGTACAACACAATACATATACGCACACATATTACAACATACCGTATATGACTACACAATACACATAAATAGTACCACATGCCCACAACAAAAAAGGTACGTCATGCACACAATACCACATGTAAACCAATACCATATGTACAACATGTACGCAATACTGCCTCTACATAGTACCACCTGCACAATGTGTTCACAACATCACATGTACATGGCACAACCTGCACAATGTGTACACAACGCCACATGTACACCACCACCTGTACCACATGTAAGCAAGACCACATGTAAATCGCACCACATGCATGACATGTAAATGACACCACATGTACACAACATCACATGAATGACATGTACACATCACCACCTGCACACAACACCACATGTACAACATGTACATAGTGCCACATGCACACATCACCACATGTACAATCATGCACACAACACCATATGTACATAACACCACATGTAAAACATGCACACAACACCATATGTACATAGCAATGCATATAAAACATGTACATAACACTATATGTACACAACACCGCATATTCAATATGTGCACAACACCATATGTACACAACACCACATATCCAACATGTGCATGATACGATATGTACACAACACGGCATATTCAACATGTACATAGCATTGTCTATACCTAGCACTGCATAATAAATATACACACAACAACGTATATACACAACACCATATGCCCATAACATCATAGGTGAAACATGTAAAACATATATACAACAATAGTACTGCACGTCTATAGAACACACATTGACCCACAAAGAAACCTTGCTTCTAATGTCTTTTCACTATCCATGCTTATCCTACCATGCCATATATCACACTACTTTCATTTCGTTGATGTACCCCTCAACATTACCAATCCATAACATAAACATAGGCATATTAAAATCATATGTTATCACTTTATGTCCACATGATACTGACCTCATATATTTTTTAGGGTTACTCTTCCCACATGATTCCTCATAAGTCAAGAACCTCTTTATGTCATTCACTTGCATAAGCAATCATTTCTCCACAAGAATGATTCCTGATGACCCTGTCAGAAAACAACATACATACATACATATATATACATATACAAACATGAACATAAATCACTCATGATCCCGTCAGACAGAGACATACATACATGCATATATACATATATAGACATTATCGTAATCATGATCACAACATAATTCTCAGATAACATAAGGAAAAGGTTAAGAGAACTTCCTTTATCTGCACACAACATGCACCACATTGAGAACCAAAGTTCCCAACTTAGCCAAGGCATCTAACACCTCAAATACCTTCACTTAACCTTAACTTATTACCTTTCTCACAATTTCTATGTCATCATCCATTTATCCAATGAACCCCACCAGTCCAACCCATTGTCATATTCTTACCTTTTGATGCCCTTTACTCATGCACTAAGCTTCATTAAGACCTTACATTACCTTTTGTGTACCACACAGATCTCTCCGATCTCCATGAACTTTCCTCTTTCCCAAAAAATTCCCAAGACTCTCAAAACATAAAAGGCGATAACAAGAACAAGTAAGAATAAGACCATGTAAAAACAAAATAAATACGACATTGGAACAAAGTGGCATGATCACACACTAAAAATAAAAAAAACTGCAAATCGAGCACAAACAAATCACAAAGAATGAAAGCATAAAACTAGCAAAAAACACCATGACTCAATCCCCATGGGTTCCCAATGCTTCCAAGGGAAAGCTCAACCCGAGTCTTCTTCAAGATTTCATGGAAGTCTCTTTTCCATGAAATCCCCTGCATCATACTACCTTAAAGAAATAATTTTCAGTGTATAATATTAACATACAATATACCAGTTACCTTACCTTGTTATGCCAGAAACACTGCCTTTTATCTGAACACATACATATATCATCTCTCAAGGAACTCAAATCCCTTAAAGAATCCATCCATAAATAGAAACCAACTATTATACCTATCAAAGAAATGTTCATAAATATAGCAAATGTCCAAATAATTCCAAACAAGATTAGGGTTAAGAATACTTCATGTTTCCATGCAAAGCACCCATTCATTTCGAATTGTGGTTCCCAAATATTACCAAATGAATTCTTACCCAGTTCCTTTCTTTTTCCTTGTTGCAACCAATTCCTACTATGTATTGTCACATCACCCATCTCATAGTTATATAAATACATAAATTATTACCTTGTGATGCTAAAACCAAGAATATTGCCCTGCAATTGTTTACACATGTCAATCACATGTTCCAAATATAAAGAAACCATATCTATTAAGTAAATTCAACCTCTACCAAGAATAACAACCATGTCATAATCAACTAATAGTCAAAATCATAATACTACAACTATCACTGACTTATACTGAAGTACACATCAACTATTTCAACACATAGCTTGTTAGTACAACCATATTAAAACAATATCATTACTTCATGCAATCATATAGACACATGCTCATATCATGCAATTAATCAAACATTCAAACAATATATAGACAACATAATAGACACCAAATACTCCAACACCAAATAGATGACATAATCAAACATTCAAACACCAAATAAACGACATAAGAAAAATCATACCTTAATGTATCTCAAGTGAGGATATCTTGTCTGTACAATCAATCTAATTAGAATTATATAGCTTCACAACATATCAACTCAATCATAAATATCGCCATGATATCCATAAAATTAACTAGCTAACATGTTGACCTCATAAGTCATAAACAATTGCCATTCATGCATAACAATCACATCTACACAGTCAATCCAAATTAGTACAACACAATATCACAAATATGTTGGCTCATACCTTAATATTGTAACCATTGTTGAGCCTCAAAATTGTGCTTTCTTTCATTCCATTTTACCTCATTTTCCTTTGTCCATTGCTATTGCAGACCCAATTGATCAATGAATTTAGTTAAAATTACTTTTAGAATGATTTACATGACTGACTTGCTAAGTTTTGTGATTTTTGCCATTGTAAAGCATTTTTACCGGAACTAGCTGCAGAATGCAGACATTCCGTAGCTAACCGGCGATTCTGCAGCTGTCTTCATGTTTGAGTATGTTCCAGGTGGCCTCTCAAGAAAAACCGCATATGGGCATATTCCACGTCATGTCTACATGGTTCGTTGCTCACCATGAAGGAAGAAACGAATTCTGGTTATGGTTTTGGAACGTGGGAACACATTTAAGAAGGCAGACTTCTATTAGGACTGTCTCAGTCCAGATGTCCATTTCCTTGTTACGCAGCCACTTCAAGAGTCCTAATGTGATTCCGATAAGGAAAGACAATGTTCCTGAAATTGTTGCAAGTCTTGTTATTTACATTTGTTATATAAACACTTGGGAAACTGAGAGCTAGGCTAGATTTTGTTCTAGATTTTGCTTAGATTCTGTGCTACATTTCTGAAGACGCAGAGTGCTCTGTTCAATTTATTTCACTTTTAATGAAGCAGACAGTGTTGTTTTGAAAGCGTTGATTTGATTTGGAGTTAGATTCCGTCGGGTGGTAGAGGGCCCCTGCCTCTTGCACGGATTTATTTGCGTAATTTAGATAAGTATTCTAGCTGCCTTTACGTTTTTGAAGTTGAATTTGTAGTTGTTTTCATTAGCTACTGTGGTTATACTCATTCTAACTCTTCCAAAAGAAGAAGCTCTTCCAAAAGATTATAATGATGAATGGGAAATGGCTATAGTATTGTAGGGTTTAATTGTAGTCTCTTTTATTCACCATCACAGTTATACTTATGATAAGCACTCTTCCACAAGAAGAAACTCTTCCAAGAAATCTTTATACTGTCTTAAGCATGATTGTGATCTTGAACATTTTAGTTGTGTGTTTTCACTAAGTACCATCGCTGTTCTTGCTCTTAAACGCTTGTCCAAAATATCATAATGACGAGTGGGAGATGGCTATGATATCTTAGTTTTTCATTGCTTTCAGTCTTTATGTTTTCATTTGCACTCAATTACACAGTCAGGATTGTTCTAAAAACTCTTCCAAAAGAAGGAACTCTTCCAAAATATCAATCATGATGGACAAACAGACTGTATAATTCCATAGAATAATGCATGATAGTTTAGTTAGGATGCTCCGGAGTTTAATTGCACTTAACTCATGTTCAGTTGTTTTGCTTTAAGTTTGATAATGACTTGTAGTTCAGCATTGTTTTAGGCTAGTGACATTTTAGGTTCAGTTGTAGTTCAACTCATTTCATTTGCACTCCATATTCAGTTGCCATTCACTGCATATTAGATTACTTCAGTTGTTAAATTTAACAAAACAGCCTTCATTATTCACAAATCTCTTCTTGTTCTAAAATCCATAATTGATTCATAACCATATGAACAGAAGACCATATCATTTTAAGGCCTGAAGTACTTCTACAACTTCCTTATCATCTTACAAACAAACATTTTCCTCAATAGACTATTTAAAAAATCTATAACCTTTGAGTGAAGTGTAGTGCTATAAAACTGAGTTGCAGAATAGAGTTAGGAATTAGATTTAGAGTAGAAGATCTTATGATGGTATCAATGTTTTACTCCAAACATACTTCAACAAATCTCTAATTAAGGACAAAATGTTGCATCATTATAAGTTAGTTGTTTAAATTGTTTAGTTAGGAGGATTTGCATGTTTAGTTGATCATTTCTCAAGTTGAGTTTATGTTTTTAATCATTTCCTTAGAAGTCATTATCAAGCTCTGTTTTTGCTTAGTCATAGTTTAGATTTGATTCTGCTTCAGTGTTTGCAATTGCATTTGTCATTTGTCATCAACCAATTAGGTTTCACTCTGTTTCTAATAATTAGCTTCCTTCCATTAGCTTTCTAGTCATTTTCCTTGTGAACATAAAACCACCAAAAGATCAAAAACATCAGAAATCATCAAAAAAGACCAAAAACATCATAAAATACTACACACAACGCATTAAGAAACAAACACCTAGGTACATACAGTACACTTCACTTCAGCAGTTTACCAACCCTGGTTGACAATTAAATGAGCTCAATTTAGGAGACTAGATTGAGACCAAACGTTTTGGCGCCGTTGCCGGGGAAGTGAAAACTAGGTAACCTTTGTTTCTTAGTATCCAAAAACAATTTTATGCGTAGGGAGAGAGATTCAAGGGGAAGATTCATAAGCAGCAGAGGCAGAAGTTTGATTTCTAGAACACCACTTATTTCATCTAGATCTAGAGCTAGTACACCTTCAACTCATACCCATATTCCATCCTCTCTTGATCCTAGACTTCTAGAAGATCTAAAATCAGATATCCCATTAGAAAAACCTTCCACTTCATCCACTGAACCTGCCATAGAAGAAGATCTAAAAACTCCTGTTAGGGACACAAACCTTTCCACTTCCACAAGAGAGTCAACCATGGAAAAAGAAGGAGGAGGAGTTTTTAATGGAGAAAACACACTGTTTGGAGGTAGAGTTAGGGGTAGAGGAGAAGGAGGTAGAGGTGCAAATGGAGGAAGAGGTAGAATAGGAAGCTCTTTTGGGTTCCCTATAATTGATGAAGAAACCAATACAACCATGAAAAATATTTCACCCTCTGTCCTTCCAAACTTCTATGGACTTAAAACTGAAGATCCTGAAACCTTCTTATTCGAATTTGAAGTGCTATGTAGAACTTATGACTACTTACAAGATGCTCAAAAACTGAAATTATTTCCTTCAACTTTGAAGGGAGCAGCATTGAAGTGGTTTATGAGTCTGATGAGCAGTTCTATTAGAACATGGGAAGACATGAAACAAGCATTTCTAGAGAGATATTTGGATTATTGTATGCTGGTTAATCACAAGGAAGAAGTGTTCAAGATGTTACAAAAAGAAGATGAAAATTTGGAAGATTTGTTGGAGAGATTCAATTACAACATCAAAAGGGAAAAAATGGAAAACCTAGATCAAGACACCTTAAAAGCTCTTTTGTTGAAAACAATTAGGGATGAATGGTTGGATATCCTTAGCATGATGGGAAAAGGGGATATATCACAACTCACATTACCTGAAATATCTGAGTTATGTATCAACCTTTCAAGAGAGAAATCTAAAACTGTCAAAGGTCCAAGAGATCCTGCTCTTGCAAGGGCAAGTAAGTCTGCTTCTGGGACAGTAAGTAGATCAGAAATAGGTCACATGCTTGATGATTTTAAATCTGACATCTTAGGGAGTCTTAATGAACAAATAGACACCCTTAAGATACAAAACAAGCAAAAGGTTGAATCTGATGCCTTGGCAATCTTTTGTCCCAAATGTAGAAAGAAACATGCCTTGAGAGAGTGTCCTTTGGATGTAAAAGTTGTAGAAACCTATGTCATTTGTTCTGAAAAACATGAAACCAAGAATTGTCCTTCTCTTCCTAGTCTCAAGGCTGTCTTTCAAGAGGAAACTCCTACAGATTCCACAGAGTCTCTCAATTTTGTATCTAGAATACCTTGGCAGGGACCTCAGACACAAGGATTCCATGATCAAATGTATAATCAACCTCCACCTTGGAATCCTTGGCAGCAACCTTGGCCCCAATTTCAAAATCAATCTCAGTCCTGGGCACAAGGAACACAAAGTCCCTATGGAAGATACTCTCCATACTATCAGTATCCACCATACCCACATTTTTATCCTCAAAATCCTCAACAAAATTTTCCTCAAAATCTTCAACAAAATTTTCAACAACATCATCAAAATCAACCACATCAAAATCAACCACTTGCATTACCATTCCCTCAAAAATCAAATCAATTGCCGGCTCAACCCATACCAAACCCCAATAATAAGAACCCTCAGAATGCATACATGATAGAAGGCCAACAGTTTCCAACTTATTTAATTACTCCTCTAGACCTTAGTGATGTTCAACTTAGGTCTGGAAGGATACTTGAAAAGAGGAAACCTTCTGTGATCATACAAGAACAAGATAGTTCTGAGGAAGACTCCCTACGGGTGAATAAAAGTCTTGAGGAAGACACATCCTTTCAAGACCCAAACATTGAAAAACTAAAACAAAAAGATCCAATAAATCCAACTCCTGTATTAGAGCAACCATCGACATCTACTTCTATACCTCCCTTTCCGGAAAGATTACAAATTGATAGAGGTGTAGAAAAACAAATCATGGTGCCTAATTATGATTTCTTAGATGAATTGAGAAATGCTTGCATTAAAATTCCATTATTGCAAGCCATCAAAGAAATCTCAATTTTAGCCAAAACAATAAAGGAGTTGAGTATGAAGACAACAAGAAAAAGAATAAGAGAAACCAAGAAAATTCAACTGGTAGGACAAATAGCAGACATTATGATGGGCAAGATTACTATTCCAAAGTACCTTGACCCAGGAAATCCAATTGTCAAAATTCACATCAACGGAATTGAAATTCAAAACACACTCATTGACTTAGGAGCAGCAATAAATATCATGAGTAAACAAATCATGGACAAACTGAAACTTCCTAATCTTCTCTTTACACCCACACTATTACAACTAGCAGATAGATCTGTGATCAGACCAGATGGGGTAATAGAAGATATTCCAGTGTCCCTAGACTCTTGGGAGTACCCTGTGGATTTCATGATCCTGACACCCAAGAATAATCTAGGAGGCCATCCTGTCATACTAGGAAGACCTTGGTTGGCTACAGCTGATGCTTTTATTAGTTGTAGGTCCGGTGATATGTATATTTCTGATGGAATTTCAACAAAGAAATTCACTTTATATCCTCCGGCTAGGACAATTACAGATCTAGATGACACTCAATGGATAGAGGATGAAGAATATTTACAACCACTCTTCACAATTTCAGAAATTAGTGAAGATAATCAAATTCTGAATACTCTAGAAAACTTTGAATCCTCTCCAAAACACAAACATGAATCATTTCAGGAGGGATCCAATATTGAATTTTTGTCATCTAGGCAGATGTCTCTTCATTCTATGGACAAATTTGGCAGCTCTATAAGTGAAATTTTTCCAGGCAAAACTTTGAACATAAACAAGAACCTAGAAAAATCTCAACAAGAAGAGTTAGTAAAAGTATTACAGAGACATTCTTCTGCTTATGCATGGGAATACACTGACATGAAAGGGATAAGCCCCAAGAATTGTACTCATCACATCTATATAGAGGCAAATTGCAAACCAATCAGACAACCTCAAAGACGGATGAATCCAAATCTTAGGGAAATTGTTAAAGAGGAATTGCAAAAATTGTTAAATGTTAATTTCATCTATCCTATTTCAGATAGTCAGTGGGTTTCTACTTTGGTAATTGTGCCAAAAAAAAATGGAAAATGGAGGGTGTGTGTTGACTACCGAGAACTAAATAAAGCTACTCTTAAAGACCATTTTCCCTTACCTTTCATAGATCAAGTATTAGATACATTAGCTGGCAAAAAGTACTTCTCATTTCTAGATGGGTTTAGTGGTTACATTCAAATCCAAGTAGCACTTGAAGACCAAGACAAAACCACATTCACCTGTCCCTAGGGTACCTATGCTTACCGAGTATTACCATTTGGATTATGCAATGCACCTGCAACATTCCAAAGGGCAGTATTAGGAATTTTTTCGGATCTAATACATGACTGTGTAGAGGTGTACATGGATGATTTCACAGTTTATTGGAATACATTTGAAGAGGCTTTAGAAAACCTGGAAAAATTCTTAAAAAGATGTCAAGAAGAAAACCTTTCACTTAGTCATGAAAAATGTTTTATGATGTTTACTGAAGGTATTGTTTTAGGGCACCACATTTCAGGGGATGGGATTAGAGTTGATGAGGCAAAAGTTGAAGTCATTTCTAACCTATCCATTCCAAGTTGTCAAAGAGATGTTAGAAGTTTTCTAGGATTTACAGGGTATTATCGGAGATTTATAGAAAACTTTACCAATATAGCATCTCCACTCTTCAAATTACTCACCAAAGATTGTGAATTCAAGTGGACTTCTGATTGCCAGTTAGCTTTTGAAACCCTGAAAACCAAAATTTCTGAAGCACCTATATTAAGGGGACCTAACTGGAAGTTACCTTTCCATATCTCGACAGATGCTTCCGATACAGCTCTAGGAGCAGTATTGGGACAAAAAGATTTAATTCCCTATGCCATCTATTATATCAGTAAAAATTTGACTCCTGCAGAGTTAAACTATACTGTAACTAAAAAAGAGTTTTTAGCTGTTGTTCATGCCATAAACAAATTTAGACACTATATAACAGGTTATGAAACTTTTATTCACACTGATCATTCTTCAATTAGATACCTAATGAACAAATCAATTACTAATGGCAGAGTTATAAGATGGTTGTTAATCTTACAAGAATTCAACATTACTATTCTAGATAGGCCTGGAAAACAAAACACAGTAGCTGATTTCCTATCTAGACTCCAAAATATCAAATATGACACTCCGGTTGAAGATCAATTTCCTGATGAATATCTTTTTGCAATCTCTACTCAAACTCCATGGTTTGCTGATATTGCTAATTATTTAGTTTCGGGAAAATTTCCTTCAATTATGAATGCAAGGGATAAAAGAAAAATCATTAATGATAGTGCAAGATATTCATGGGTCGCTAATGAGTTGTACAAGACAGGTTCAGATTTGATCATTCGAAGGTGTGTTCGTGAAGATGAGATGCCTGAAATTCTCAAGGCATGTCATGATGAACCTTGTGGCGGACACTTTGCAGATAAGAGGACAGCCTATAAGATCCTTAATTTAGGATATTATTGTCCATCTTTGTTTAAAGATGCAAGGGAGTATGTCAAAAGGTGTGACAGTTGCCAAAGGGTAGGGAAACCTTCTCCTTCAGGTGAGATGCCATTACAACCTCAGGTACACATTGAACCTTTTGAAAAATGGGCTTTGGATTTTGTAGGACCTATTAGTCCTCCATTAAGACAAAAGAAATATATATTAGTTTGCACTGATTATGTTACTAAGTGGGTAGAAGCTAAACCATTACTTGTTGCTAATGAATCATCTGTAGTTACTTTTCTTTTTGAGGATATTTTTACTCGTTTTGGTGTCCCAAGGGAAATTGTTACGGATCAAGGAGCTCAATTTACATCAAGGCTAGTGGAGCAAATGATGGAGAAGTACAAAATCAGACATAGAAAATCTACTCCTTATCATCCACAAGCAAATGGTCAAGTGGAATCTACTAATAAGATCATTGAAGGAATCCTAACAAAGACTGTTCATTTACATAGAAGAGATTGGGTAGACAGGCTTCCTGGAGCCTTGTGGGCCTATAGAACTACATGGAGAAACACAACATGCCATACTCCTTATGAGCTTGTTTATGGAAAGCAAGTTTTGTTTCCCATAGAGTTCCAGATTCAAACTTTCAAAATGGCAGTTTAGCTAGGACTTGATTTAACGGAGGCACAAAAGCATAGACTGGAGCAAATTAATGAATTGGATGAGATCAGACAAGATGCAGTTCAGAAAACAAGTCTAGTCCAACAGCAAAGGGCTAGATGGCATGACAAGTACATCAAAGAGAAAAAATTCAAAGAGGGTGACTGGGCTCTCTTGTTTGATTCAAAATTCAAGGATTTTCAAGGGAAATTTCAGACACATTGGCTTGGGCCATATGAAATTGTTGAAATTTTTGATAATGGGGCAATAAAAATCAGAACTATAGATGAAGAAGAGGTCACTTTTCTTGTGAATGGTCATAGATTGAAACTATATCACAAACCACTCTCAAGAGAAGAATTTGTCAAGAAGTTCCAAGAATGCAGTGATGTGAAGTTAATGAAGAAGAATTCTTCTTCTTCATCAACTTGATTAAATTTTCTGAAGTATTTCTTTGAAAAAAAAAAATAATAAAAAAAATAAAAAATAAAAAATAAATAAAGGTATAAACATGAAAACCAATCATTGATTGGCATGTTTATACAGAAAAGATAGGGTGAAAATCAGAGTCTCTCTGACACTCTAACTTTTCCCATTTTGTTTTTACAAGCAGCTGTTACAAAATCATAAGTTCAGATCCATAGTGCTTATGACCCATCTCATTTCATTTCACTTCATTCACTTATCCATCCATATTCCATTTTATTCATTCATTCATACTCTACTTCATTCCATATTTCATTCATCTCATTCCATATTCCATCCATCTCATTTTCATGTCAAGATTTAAAATTTGATGTCTTGCTGTAAATGAATAAAACATGTCATGGATTGTAGGGCAGTTCTCATGTTCTTCCACTCCATTTCATAAACTGAACCCATTCCATTTCATCATCCACTTCATACATATCATGTCTCATCATCCATCTCCATTCATACCATATAAAATTTCACCTATATTCCCAAACCACTCCATTCCATGATCAAAATGCTCTACAGGTACATTCTGCAGCTTAACAGACATTCTGCAGCTGTTCAGCCTTTCCGCAGCTAGCCAGACATTCCGCGGCTACAAATCCTGAAGGCATTAACCAGCAGACATTAGAATTGCAACAAAATGATCCAGTGTATCCATGAATAAAAAGCATCAAGAAGGATTATGAAGACTCTTCCAAAGGTGAACAAAGAAGACAAAGACTACAAAAATCAAATGAAAAGCAGAGGTAACAAGTTTAGATTATAATGGCATTTCATAAAGTTTAGCATAGTTCTATTTATGAATTGTTCGAAAAGGTTGTTTTAATTATTTTTATTCATCAAGACCAATAAACCCTCCACAAACTTTGGATTAAAATCTCTCATTTCAAATTCCATATCCGACATCATTTAAGCGGTTAAAATGGTCGAGGTATTTGAATTCTTCACATCTCTTAACCAAATCATTCAATGATGATTCTCTTTGCCGTTGTAAAAATCACCGCCGTCTTTTCAATCATTAATTCGTTTCCTCCACCTCATTCTATTACCCCATTCCGTGACTACTTCCATCACTCCATTCTATAGCCGACATTGCATTCCACAAACAGAGATATTCTTATCATTGTGAGCAGAGCAAAAAGGGTATATCAGTTTGAATCACCGTGGGTAGAGATTGAGCATTATCACTGGAAACGCAGAGGTATAGCAGAGTGAGAATTTGAAGACATTTGTTACCGTGGGCAGAGATTGAGCATTATCACTATAAACGCAGAGGTATAGCAGTGAAGAATTTGAAGTTATTTGTCACCAGGAGACAGAAGTATAGCAGAGAAGAATTTGAAGTCATTTATCACCGGGAGACAGAGGTATAGCATTGAAGAATTTGAAGCCATTTGTTACCAAGAGACAGAGATATAGCAGTATGGGAATTTGAAACTATTTGCCACCGAGAGACAGAGGTATAGTAATGTGGGAAATTTGAAGCCATTTGTCACTGTCAAACAGAGGCATATCAGTCCAAAGTTCCATTGTCAACTAGAGGCATATCAGCTCGAAGTTTGAAGCTGTTTTAACTGTCAATTAGAGGTATTTCATTCCGAAGTTTGAAGCCATTGTCATTAAGAACTTGAAGCCATTTCAATTCGAAGGTGAAAGTTATTGTTTCTGTGGGTAGAAGAGTGTTAATATGAACATTGAAGAAACAATTATGGGTTTCATAGTAAGAACTGAACCAGTGGGTTCAAAATACTTAGAAGGCTACCCTCAATGTAAAGAAATTTTGCAACAGATAGGATGGCTTCAATTTTTGGAGAAATTTAATGGCTTCCACAAAGAAGTCACTAAAATATTTGCAAGATCATTTCAAGGAACTGAAGTTGAAGTGGGAGATGTCAAATTTACTGTCACTGAAGTTTTCATTGTAGAAGCTACAGGGTTGCTCAGAAATGGAGAGAGATGGTTCAAAAACAAAGAATTCCACAATGAATCCTGGAAGAAAATTCTAAAATCACCAGGTATGGATGTCACTGTATTTAAGAAAGGAATTCCAAGTTCTGCATTGAAAAATAAATGGAGAAACATACTACTTCTTCTGCAAAAATTTATTACATGTGAGGGTAGATATGGTACATTTTATGTCTACCACATTAGAGTGATAATGCATTTTCTGGGGGAAGACTTAAACCTACCCTATTTCTTTCTTCAAAGCTTGAAAAAGATGGCTTCCTGTGTTCAAAGAAGGGTTCAATTTTGAGAGACAACCCTATATCATCATGGTTTGGTTAAAATTTTGATTGAACATCATTTAGCCAAAACAAATGATACATGGGACAATTTCTTGACAATAAATCATTTTGAAGAGCCAAAAGAGCCCTCACCTGAACCACAACCTACAAAGAGAAGTAGGAAATGGAGGGCTTCAAAAGTTGAAACTGATAAAATAGTCCAAGAAAGTAGTGAGGAAATCATTCCAGAGAAGTTGACTCAAATCAAGAGACACCTTAAGGAAGAAAAGGTAATCAGGAAATCTGTCATGGAGAAAGGAGAGGGATCTTCTCAGCTTAGAAGAAGCCACAGACTAAAGGGGAAACTAAGGAAAACTCAAATCAAACAAACAGGGGTAATTAATATAGAAGATGAGAAAACATCCATTGAAGAAGATGTTGAAGAGGATTTTAATGAAGGAACCCCTGAAATTGACCTTGCTCAACAAGAAATTTATGACTATGTGGAAACTTTGGAAAAGAGAGCTTTAGAAAGTAAGGAGAGAACCCCTAGTCCTCCACTGTCTGAAATAGATGTATTAAGAAAGGATAGATATGAGTTGGAAATACTTAATAGACACATCAAAAATGAGAATGAAATTCTCAAGGATCAAGTCAAGCTTAAAACTGATATGAACTCAACCTTATCCCTACATATAGACAAAGTGGAAAAGACCAATGACAAGTTGAAGAAGAGGAACAAAAAGCTAATCAGGGCACTTACCAACGTAAGGTTCAAACTTGTTATCTGAAAACCCAGAAGATCTTTAGCTTCCAGACAAAGGAGAAGGAGAGGATTAGATGTTCTTGCAGAAGCCTCTGAGTTCATAGGATAATTTGCATGAGGACATGCAAAGAGACAGCAGTGGGGGTATGTTGAGCCTCAAAATTGTGCTTTCTTTCATTCCATTTTACCTCATTTTCCTTTGTCCATTGCTATTCCAGACCCAATTGATCAATGAATTTAGTTAAAATTACTTTTAGAATGACTTACATGACCGACTTGCTAAGTTTTGTGATTTTTTCCATTGTAAAGAATTTTGACCAGAACTAGATGCAGAATGCAGACATTCCGTAGCTAACCGGCGATTCTGTAGCTGTCTTCACGTTTGAGTATGTTCCAGGTGGCCTCTCAAGAAAAATCGCATATGGGCATATTCCACGTCATGTCTACATGGTTCGTTGCTCACCATGAAGGAAGAAACGAATTTTGGGTATGGTTTTGGAACGTGGGAACACATTTAAGAAGACAGACTTCTATTAGGACTGTCTCAGTCCAGATGTCCATTTCCTTGTTACGCAGCCACTTCAAGAGTCCTAATGTGATTCCTATAAGGAAAGACAATGTTCCTGAAATTGTTGCAAGTCTTGTTATTTACATTTGTTATATAAACACTTGGGAAACCGAGAGCTAGGCTAGATTTTGTTCTAGATTTTGCTTAGATTCGGTGCTACATTACTGAAGACGCAGAGTGCTCTGTTCAAGTTATTTCACTTTTAATGAAGCAGACAGTGTTGTTTTGAAAGCGTTGATTTGATTTGGAGTTAGATTCTGTCAGGTGGTAGAGGGCCCCTGCCTCTTGCACGGATTTATTTGCGTAATTTAGATAAGTATTCTAGCTGCCTTTACGTTTTTGAAGTTGAATTTGTAGTTTTTTTCATTAGCTACTATAGTTATACTCATTCTAACTCTTCCAAAAGAAGAAGCTCTTCCAAAAGATTATAATGATGAATGGGAAATGGCTATATTATTGTAGGATTTAATTGTAATCTCTTTTATTCACCATCACAGTTATACTTATGATAAGCACTCTTCCACAAGAAGAAACTCTTCCAAGAAATCTTTATACTGTCTTAAGCATGATTGTGATCTTGAACGTTTTAGTTGTGTGTTTTCACTAAGTACCATCGCTGTTCTTGCTCTTAAACGCTTGTCCAAAATATCATATTGACGAGTGGGAGATGGCTATGATATCTTAGTTTTTCATTGCTTTCAGTATTTATGTTTTCATTTGCACTCAATTACACAGTCAGGATTGTTCTAAAAACTCTTCCAAAAGAAGGAACTCTTCCAAAATATCAATCATGATGGACAAACAGACTATATAATTCCATATAATAATGCATGATAGCTTAGATAGGATACTGCGGAGTTTAATTGCACTTAACTCATGTTCAGTTGTTTTGCTTTAAGTTTGATAATGACTTATAGTTAAAAACTGTTTTAGGCTAGTGACATTTTAGGTTCAGCTGTAGTTCAACTCATTGCATTTGCACTCCATTTTCAATTGTCATTCATTGCATATTAGATTACTTCAGTTGTTAAACTTAACAAAACAGCCTTCATTATTCACAAACCTCTTCTTGTTCTAAAATCCATAATTGATTCATAAACATATGAACAGAAGACCATATCACTTTAAGGCCTGAAGTACTTCTGCAACTTCCTTATCATCTTACAAACAAACATTTTCCTCAATAGACTATTTCAAAAATCTATAACCTTTGAGTGAAGTGTAGTGCTATAAAACTGAGTTGCAGAACAGAGTTAGGAATTAGATTTAGAGTAGAAGATATTATAATGGTATCAATGTTTTACTCCAAACATACTTCAACAAATCTCTAATTAAAGACAAAATGTTGCATCATTATAAGTTAGTTGTTTAAACTGTTTAGTTAGGAGGATTTGCATGTTTAGTTGATCATTTCTCAAGTTGAGTTTATGTTTTTAATCATTTCCTTAGAAGTCATTATCAAGCTCTGTTTTTTCTTAGTCATAGTTTAGATTTGATTCTGCTTCAGTGTTTGCAATTGCATTTGTCATTTGTCATCAACCAATTAGGTTTCACTCTGTTTTTAATCATTAGCTTCCTTCCATTAGCTTTCTAGTCATCTTTCTTGTGAACATAAACTCACCAAAAGACCAAAAACATCATAAATCATCACAAAAGACCAAAAACATCATAAAACACTACATACAACGCATTAAGAAACAAACACCTAGGTACATACAGTACACTTCACTTCAGCAGTTTACCAACCCTGGTTGACAATTAAATTAGCTCAATTTAGGAGACTAGATTGAGAGCAAACAACCATAACCATTTTAATATTTCAGTCTAGATTAACACGATACATATAACATCAATACCTCAATACAATAACCATAATAATCAAGTTAACTAACATAAAAAAACAAAAACAATACATATAAAAACACATTACTATCATTCATGACTATACCATAACATTACTATCATTCATGACTATCAACAACATATAACATAATCATCAAGTTAACTAACATAAAAAAAAAAAAAAACAATACATATAAAAACACATTACTATCATTCATGACTATACCATACATGAGCATATGAACACATTGATTCACTAACATCTACCATTCATGTAACCACAACAAAAATAAAATGACAAACATGCATATAGCAATCCATTAACTAACATACCTGCATGCCGAACATACGATACTTGTATGACGATCTGCTCTTACCCCAAAGTCTAGTGTTGCAAATTTACTTTGATGATTTGCATCTCCTACTCTATCTAAACCAACACATCAACATCATAACATATCAACAACATCATGATGATTTAAAATTCCTACAATGACCTCATGGACAACAACTATAACCATGAAAATTCATGCATAACAACATATAGACACGGTCATGAATAACAAATGCATAATAGACATGCACTCATGACGATCACATCCAACAACAACATGATCAACTTCCACATGTTAACACAACTGCAACAATGACCACTACCATCCATACACAACAAACAGATAGTCCACAAAAATGCAGAACATATACGTAGCTGACATGTATGCATGACAAACACAAAATAATGCATATCCAATCATACATGCATGACAACACACTTCACAACAACAACATCCTCTTTCACATGGCAACATCACTATAACCATGAGCGACACCATGCATATGAAAAAATCATATAGAGAAAAATGATGATTAAAAATCATGAAATCCACATGAATGCATGACCAATACACACCACCCATCGAGTCCAAGGGGTAAACCATGCTATGATACCACTTTGTAACACCCCCCTCCCACATCCATCCAAGTAACCGACCAACCAAGGTAAACATGTGACGAGAGGCTACTATGATCTGATTCAACCTCCTAGGTGACCTTAAGGAAGTGGAATAGATGGAAACACATCAAACAAACCTTCCACGTTAGCAACAAAACTCCCAGGAGCCATCCTAACCAATCAGATAACCAACCCCTAGGTCCCACTGAGGTTTTTACACCATTAATCTATCAGATACTCCCTTGATATGGGCAAGGGTGTGTTTGGGAGGATATGGATGCTCCCGCATCATGGGCATGCATGTGTCCAGGGACTTTTTTCCTCATACTTTTGCCAGTGTCCTCGGGATTTGAGCCACTTTTTGAGGCCCATAGCCCAGGTCACCTCCCATAACACCATGACACTTTCAAAAATGAAGTATGGAAACAGAATAACGATGCACTAGAAAAAAAATTGAACAAGGACTTGACTGGACCCCTGTAATTTTTTTTAGATGTTCTATGCTTGATGCAACTTTACTTTTTATCCCCAATATCAAACAACAATCACATAAACAAGAAAGTAGAATGCTGATAGAGCATACTAGTAGATCGGCAGAAGACACGCCAAAAATATATATGTGTGTAGGTGCGTTATGACGGTCAACATGATGCTTCAACCAGCAAAGTCTCAATACGTTCAACCAACCAGAAGTGTCACACAACCCTCTCAGATAGCTATATCAGTCAACCCAAAGTAAACGAAATTCAATGTTGTCCCAGTCAATGATCAACACAAAACAATAGTAGCAAAAAGCCAACGTAGCCCGGTCAAAGTTAGCGGCCAACCTATAATGAATAAAATAATACAAATAATGATTAATTAATTAATTATTAATTAGGTTGAAAGGCCATGTCTGATGAGACATGAACTTTCGTGAAGAGCCACATGCCTAGGTATATAAGCAGGCCTCATTTGTAATTCTCAATCATCTCATTCACCATGCTCTCTAATATAATATTTGTATCCTCAATGGATATTCTGATATTTCAAGTCTTCTCGAATATTTAACTTGATAAGGAACTTTGTTCGCTTCATTTGGTATCAGAGCAGTTCGAGCATTCAACCGCTTAACTGCTACATAGAGCCACGCTCTCTGATCCAGTTCTTTGACCATAAAAATCGTCAACTTTGTTGCCATCAAAGCGTTTCGCTACCAGTCTTGGAGTTTCTCCATTTTCAACAATAGGCCTTTGGCTAGAATTAAAAATTTGAAGAAAAATAAAAAAGCGAATTTTGTGAAAAAAAAGAAGAAGAAGAAATATTTAAAAAGAAAAAGAAAAAAGACTATTAAAAGAAATATATAGTAAAAAAAAAACACATATATTATAAGAAAAGAGAGATATTTGAAAAAATTATTAAAAATTTGACAAAAACAAAAAAAAGGTCTAGTATATTTATTAAAAAAAAAGAGCTATAAAAAAAAACGAAACAAAAACAAAATCAGAAAGGTTAAATTAAAAAAAAAAAAGGAAAAAAAGAAGAAGAAGAAATAGATACTAAAAAAAAAATGTGAAAGTAAAATTAAAAAGATTTAAAATAAAAATAAAAAGATTTAAAATAAAAATAAAAAGACTTAGAAAAATATAAAAAGAATTAAAAAAAAGGCGTGACCAAAGTGTAGCCATAATCGCCATAGCCTATCACCCTCACAGTCAGGCCAACAGACTCGGTTTCACTTCACACTTGATACAACAACAATCGACAGTCATTGCAAAATGACACATATGGACAGCCATCATTCCCATCCACATTCAACGCCATTTGCCCAACATCTGCAACCAGCCGTCGTCCATGTCCACATTCAACGCCAAATAATTTTTTTTTTCTTTCAAGTCGCTTGTGACACTCTCGATGTCCGTCGTAAAAAAAATTTCAATCTCCCATCCGTTTGGTGCCACTGCCCGCCACATACACTACCGTGCTGCCACTAACACTGTCCATCATCACCGCTCCATACCGCATGCACAATTTCGATCACGCCTGCACACGACTCCGACCCTGCCTGGCTTTGTCCGTCCCTGTCCTGTCCATCTCTACCAGCACTCTCCTCCATGGCTACCGACGACTGCTAGTCTCGTCTCCCCTGCTTGCATTGTCGCTCTTCTAGAACTCTCATCCCTACTGCCATTCCTTGGGCCCGATTCCATCCAAAACCTTCCGTCAATGTTTTTCCGCTGCCGGCACCATCCGCATAGTCAGTCTCCCCAGCTGTCAAACTTGTTCGAGCTATAACCAAGTCTCGAGCCACGAAATCCACAGTATCAACGGGCGTTCTCGTTGACCCAACCATGCCGTTCGGGTGATAAGGAAAAAAAAAAGGGGCATATACACACAAACACACACACACAGATATATCTATATCTATATATATATATATATATATAATTCGATACTTATTAAACATTCATACCAATATCAATCAAATTCATTAATTGCAAATTAATTAATTAATTAAAAAAAATTAGAAAAACGGAATATTTTATAACAATAAAAAAATTTAGGAAAGAAAAATGTTTGAACTATATCAAAGGAGTTATCATTAAAAGAGGGTGATTTTAATAAAAAAAAAAAATTAAAAAAGGTTTATATAAAAGAATTATTATTTTACCTTTAAAAACCCAAGTTATCTTAATAAAGAAGCAAAATGGAGTCTAAATCAGAATTGAAGAAAGGGAGATTTTTAGAAACCTTCCCCACCAACGCTAAAGTGTTATTTAAAATTAAAGGAATTCTCACAAGAAAATATATTACTATTTCTATCTCTCCCACTGAAGGTACAAATTATATAGCACCTAAAATCGTGAACCAATTAGTGATTCCAGAGTTAAATATAATTGAAAAATTAGACTAGTTTGGAAACAAAATATATGACATAACCAATTTACAGTTAAACATTGGGGATTATACATTCATATCGAAATTCTCTATTCAATCCTCACCTTTTAACAATAGTGACATTGTGTTGGGTTCACCCTGGATGGAAACCCTAGGTTCAGTTATCCTAAATACGAAAATTATTTTTTTTACATTCTCCTACAAAAAGAAGAAAATAACGCTACAAGATGTTAACTTGAAGCCAAATTTCATGATGCCTGAAGAAAAACAAGAAATTTCAAAAGTAATTCTTCAAGAAAGTAAAATGGTGATCCAAAATATGCAGAAGGAAATTGATAAAATCACAACTAACAAGAATGAAGAAGTTGCTCACCTAAAGGACCACAACAATAACTTACTAACGCAAATTAAGAAGCTGAAGAAAGACAAGAAGTCGTTGGAAAACAAGGTGAAACAACTTGTCGAAAATGAAGCATTGAAATCTTCAAATTTAGAAATTCAAGTTGAAGAAAAAATGAAGATTGATACAGTAAATGTCACAACTCAAGAAGAAGACAAGCAAGTTGCAGAAAATACAAACTTAGATGTTGCAGTTCAAACAAGAAACATTCGAAGTGAAGGTTCTGTAACCAACTCAATAATATCCTCGCCATAAGAAAATCAAAGAATTCAAACCAAAAAGGTTCCCTATCAACATCCAAATCACGGGAGCAGACAACTCGATCAAGCTACGTATTCAAAACATAAACAAAAAGCTGATGTTTTGAAGGATACTAATGTCTGTGCAATCCACTCATGTGATAATTCATCACAAGTTTCAAGTCGTTGCAAGGTTACACAGAAGATTGGTCAAGGATGGTCTGATCCATTCTTAGTGCGACAGTTTTGTTTGTCACTTAGAGGATCATATCAACTTGTATCGACAAGGATGACTGCCCCAAGATAGGAAGACATTCGTAGCAGGAAAAGAAATCAAGGCCTTTCATCAACAAGCTTGAGGACAAAGCTTTTTGAGGAGGAAGGCAATGTAATGAATAAAATAATATAAATAATGATTAATTAGTTAATTAGTAATTAGGTTGAAAGGCTATGTCTGATGAGACATGACCTTTCCTGAAGAGGCACTGCCTAGGTATATAAGCAAGCCTCATTTGTAATTCTCAATCATCTCATTTACCATGCTTTCTAATATAATATTTGTATCCTCAATGGATATTTTGATATTTCAAGTCTTCTGGAATATTTAACTTGAGAAGGAACTTTGTTCGCTTCACAACCTCGATTACTGTGCCAGAAAATGCGGACTGCAAAAATCAGAATTTTGACCAAGATTGGGGTCAATTTGACCATGCGTTGACCAAAGTCAACGATGGTAAACTCTGTTCTGAAAACCCTAAGTCAAAAACATAAATTTTCCTTGATGTGTTTTCCCACGTGTGAGAGAAGAAGAGACTCCAATAGATGATCAAACCAATCATATGAGGAGAGAGAATGTGATGTGATGGATGAGTGAAAATGACTTCCAATGTTGACCTATATATATCCATCAGTGAGGGTGTGTGACACAACTACTGGGGCTTCAAGCCTACATTTCATTTATGGCTGACCTGCACATATTTTGAATAAATTCAAAATAAATGTTCTGCTCATCAGATCAAGATTTAGATCGATCTTGCACCTCTCTAAAAGAGGAAACCAATAAAAATATTGGCATCTTAATCTGAGTATCACAACATGGATCTTGGACCTAGTTTTCAAAAATTAACACTCCCTCTCAACTAAGGAGAACTCCATCCAACTGTGTCATCCAAACATCGTGTGTCATCCCGCCGTAACTTTCTTTTTTGGCTTCTTTATTTCAGAACAAAAGTGGGTCAGTCACAAAGACATCATTCCCAGCTGACAAATTCAACCCAAAGGTCTGAAACCTCTATAGGACTCAAAAAGAGTCTCATATGCCAACCCGAAGTTGGTTTACCTAACTCGAAGTCAGTAAGAGGCCTAAAACCTAACTAGACTTGATCCTAGATCAAGTGGTTGGACACGTCATCCTATACATAGAGAGTACGACAATCTCTGATGTGTCCATCATTATTTGTACTAATCTCTAGCTTTTCCCACCTCACTGTCCAAATGAGAGGTACTTCCCATGAGTCCAGGGCTCAATGGGTAGGATGCATACAGGGCACAGATCATGAGAGGTGAACCAAATCAATCATCATAACGGTGGGGCAGAATCACCACAAGGTTTGGCAAGCCTAGCCTCGTGAGTGCTTATAGCTCTGAGAAGCTATCCCCAAAGCCCCCCAGAGCTCCAAGAGCTCATCGTCCAACATTACCCTCAGTATAGGGCCATTTCACGATACCAAGATTCTCACGGAAGGTTAGGAACTTGACCTTCCCCAAGGGCTTTTTGATAATGTCCGCGACCTGCTCATCAGTTCCTATATGATCGAGCGTTACGATGCCTCGTAGTACCATATCCTGGATAAAGTGGTACCTGATATCAATATGCTTGGATTAATCGTGGAACACGGGATTCTCAGACAACTGAATCCCACTCTGGTTATCACAAAGTATCACGGTGGTATCTACAACATGCCCAAACATCTCACTGAAGAGCTTTTACAACCAAACTTCCTCACAACAAGCCATACTCGCTGCAATTTATTTAACCTTCGTAGTGCTCAAATCCACCAACCTCTGCTTCCTACTCATCCATGATATCAAAGCAGACCTAAGAGTGAAGCAGCATCTCGATGTGCTCTTACGATGCACCACACTTCCAGTGCATTGGCCATCGGTATATCCATGTAGTGTCACGCTCCTGGTAGTGTATCTCAGCCCATGGGTTATCATGCCCTGAATATATCTAAACAAATTCTTGGCACCAACCCAGTGAACGTGATGAGGTTCAACAATATGTTGACTCAAATTGTTCACTGCAAAACATATGTCCGGATGGGTGTTCATTAAGCACATCAGGGCCCCTATGAGTTAACGATACTCAGTAGGATTTTCTAGCAGAGGCCCAACAGCCCTGCCACTAAACTTCTAAAACTTGAGCTCCATAGGTGTCGACACTGACTTACAATCCACCATTCCAAATATTTCTAGAAGCTTCACAATATATTTTCCTTGAGAAAGGAAAATCTCGCCAAGTCTCTGCCAGACCTCCAAGCCTAGGAAGTAGTCCTAGGTCCTTCATCTCAAAATCAACAGCGAGTTCCCTCTTGCACTGATGAATGAGAGGGTCAACACCTGCGAGGAATAGGTCATCCACATATAGCACCAGAATGAGAGGCTTTTCTCTATCAACCTTGAAGTAAAGGTTCAGATCAACATTACTACGAGTGAAGCCTAGCTTCATTAGGTAGCTATCTATCCTCTTGTACCAAGCTCTAGGTGCTTTCTTCAACCCATAGAGGGCTTTCTTCAACCTGAAAACATGGGTGTCCCGATCCTAGACTTCAAACCCCAGAGGTTGCTCCACATACACCTCTTCCTTTGTCGCACCATGTAGAAATGTGGTCTTCACATCCATCTGATGAAGATTCCATCCTTGCGTAGCAAAAAGGGCTATGATAGATTGGATCGTGGTATATCGTGCCACAGGTGAAAATGTATCATCATATTCTATGCATTCCTTTTGAGAGGAGCCTCAGGCAATGAATCTGTCCTTGAACATTTCAACACTTCCATCAAATCCATGCTTAATCTTGTAGAGCCATTTCTAGGTGAAAACTGCTTTGTCCTCCGGTCTTGGAACCACATCCCAGACATCATTTTTCATAATGGACTCATATTCTTTGTGCATAGCATCTTTCCAGACTTGATTCTTATGGCTTCCTCAAAAGATCCAGGCTCAGATTGTACGATTTTACTCATGGCTGCTAGATACCCTTGGTATCTATTCAACTTCTTGCTTTCACGGAATGTCCCCTTTGGGGCCATATATCCCTCGACATCCTCGAGAGTGTCCCTGATCCTTGATGGTCTCTTCCTCATTGAAGGAGGTGGATCAATAGGTTCCATTGGTCCTTCAACATCGGGCATCGTCTCATCCTTCAGTTCTTCTAAATTTCCAGACCTTGCTTCATGATCTTCCTCAGATCTCGGAAGATTGATTACTCTCCTCAAGGAAGCATCTTCATCAAAGGTAACATCGTGGCATATATCCACTTCCCTTTGACTAGGCACATAGATTCTATAGGCCTTCGAAGTTTCGTTGTAGCCCACAAACATTCCCTTCTTTCCAGAAGAATCCAACTTGCTCCTCTTCTCCTTCGGTACATGAAAATAAACAGGGCATCCAAAAACTCTAAAATGTGAGACGCCAGTTTTCTTACTAGAGAAAACCTCTTCGAGAGTTTTGGAGTCTAGAGTGGAATGTGGGCATTGGTTTTTCATGTACACATCAGTGTTCGCAGCTTCTCCCCACATAAACTTCGAAAGAACTTGGTCACATAGCATTCATGGGTAGCTTCCACAACGGTCATTTTCTTTCTTTCAGCAATGCCAATCTGCTCATGAGTATAGATAGTTGTGGTCTCCCTCTTGATGCCATCTTCTCTGCAAAAGTTCTTGAACTTGTTCATCTCATATTTAGTGCCATTATCGATCCTCAATATCTTGATCTTCTTCCCTGTTGAATTTTCCACCAAGGCTTTGATGGTACGAAACCACATGAAAGCCTCATCCTTCTTTTTCAAGAAGTATCTCCAAGTTTTGTGAGAGAAGTCATCTATGAACATCATATAATAAGAACATCCTCCCAAGGATGTCACAGGTAGCATACCAGATAGATCATAATGTACCAATTGCAATACATCATATGTCTTTGTGACACTTGAGGGGAAAGGTCCCCTTGTATTCTTTCCTTTGGCATAACCCTAAGATAAACCTTCATGATCATTTGTGAAATCGGGCATCCCCATCACCACCTTTCTTGCTTTGGGAAGGGCTTTGTAGTGAAGGTGTTCAAACCACCAGTGCCATAGTTCAGTCTGTCAGATAGTATCACATGTCATTGCTCCCAGTGGACTTCCTCTAACCTAGTAGAGTGTATCAACTCTAAACCCAATCATGATAGTTTCCTTGAAACTTTTCTTCCAGATATGCTCCTTCCCATCAATGTATGCCACATTGAAACCTTTGTCTTCCATGGCCAAAATAGACACAAGGTTCTTCTTCAAATCAAGTACATAGAGTACATCTTGCAGTCCCTTTCCCTTTCACGGGATATGTGGCATTATCTCCAAGGATAATTTTTAGATTAACATCCTTTTCAACCATGTCAGAAAGTGTTTCCTTAAACCTAGTAATGTGCCTTGAGGCACCACTATCTATCAACCAGACATCCATAGTGTCGGGTGGAGATGCAGCATAGAGGGCATATACAAGAATGAATTCATTTCTTTTATCATCAACAACATTTGATTCCCCATACCTAGAATTTCCTGACCTTTTGTAAGGTTTCCCATTTCCACCAGAAGGAGCCTTCCTCTTTCCTTTGAACCCGTTGTTCCTTTGATTTCCATTCCTCCGGTTGTTGTTGTTGTCATCATCATCGGGAGAATCCTTCTTGAAAGGGAATTCTCTAGCATAGTGGTCAGTCTTGTGACATGTGGAACATGTTACTTTCTTTCCTTGGGCCTTTGCTCTTCCTTTATTCCTTGGACCACCAAATTTCCTCTTCTTCGCACGAGCAGTCACAAGGCAACATTTCCTTCATTTTCATATTCCTTCATCCTTGTCTCTTCTTGTACGCATCTCGATAGTACTTCGTCAAAATCAGGTATGACATTGTTATTGAGAATGGTAGTGTTGAATACATGTCATTCGGATGAGAGACCTCCAAGAGTGGTGAGAACCATCTCTCGATCAGCTATTGTCTCCCTAATAACCAGAAGATTATTCTTGATTTCAGTTAGCTTCAGAAAATATGGTTGGACAGATTCATCCCTGCCTTTCTTCAGATTCTTTAGTTGATTCTTAAAGAATAGGACTTGATTTGCATTGTTTCCATTGAACATGTTGACCAACTTACCATACATCTCCTTGGATGTGCCCAGCTCATAGATGTAGGAAACCAGAATCTTATGAATTGAGTCCCTGATCATCAGCTTTGCTTTTATTTCCCCCTTCCTATACTTTGACTTGGTGGCAGAAGGTGTAGTGGATGGAGGCTCTTGTATTTTACCCTGCACATAGTCCGTGACATCTTGGTCTTCCAACATAAGATCCAATATCATCTTCCAGGCATGGAAGTCTTCCTTCCCATTCAATTTTTCATTAGTTTTAAATCCATTATAGTTTTAGGTACCCATGTTCTTCTTCGGTGATTGCTACAAACTTGGGCTTTGTCTTCACCTCAGCTCTGATATCATGTAAATTTTTGTAGATGTTATATGTGTGATGCAACTTTAATTTTTATCCCCAATATCAAACAACAATCACATAAATAAGAAAGTTAAATGTTGATAGAACATACCAGTAGAACGACAGAAGACAAGCCAAGAATATATATGTGTGTAGGTGCGTTACAGCTATCAACAGGATGCTTCAACCAGAAAAGTATCAATACAGTCAGCCAACCAGAAGTGTCACACAACCCTCTCGGATAGCTATATCAGTCAACCCAAAGTCAACAAAATTCAATGTTGTCCCAGCCAATGGTCAATGCAAAATAGAAGCAGCAAAATGTCAACGCAACCCTGTCAAATTCAACGGTCAACCTTGATTTCTATGCCAGAAAATGCGGACTACAGAAATCATAATTTTGACCAAGATTGGGGTCATTTTGACCATGTGTTGACCAAATTCGAAAACAAAAATTCTCCTTGTTGTGTTTTCCCATGTGTGAGAGAAGAAGAGATTCCAATAGATGATCAAACCAATCAGATGAGGAGAGAGAATGTGATGTGATGGATGAGTGAAAATGACTTCCAATGTTGACCTATATATATCCATCAGTGAGGCTATGTGACACAACTGCTGGGGCTTCAAGCCTGCATTTCATTTCTGTCCGACTTGCACATGTTTTGAATAAATTCAAAATAAATGTTCTGCTCATCAGATCAAGATGATATTTAGATCGATCTTGCACCTCTCCTAAAGAGGAATCCAATAAAAATATTGGCATATTCATCTGAGCATCACAACATGGAGTTTGGACCTAGTTGTCCAAAATTAACAACCCCTACTAGACATGATATGAATTTCGTCAAACATGTCACAAATATGTAATCTACATGTTTAAATAACATATCTGAGCATAGAGGTCTCATACTTGTCTGAGAATCACTAAGAAGCATTTTTCCCTTATAACAATAACTGTATTATAGTCTATTAGGTCATATATACATTTTTCATTCATTTACAAATAAAAACATGAGAGTCATGGATCATCACTGTCATAATACATGCTTATAACCAGCATAATAACAACAGAAATATCAAGGATACATCAGCCATAGAATCCACATATAAACCTGTACATTTACACATAAGTTGTCAAGGAAAGAACCTCTTATTAATGAATGTGAAAACCAACCCAGAATGGGACTACCACGTTCCACCCGACCATATATTAGGTGAGCCAAATCTCTCTTCATCCAATCATTGACATGCCATATTCCAAGCATGAATGTGGAACTCAAACCAAAAGAACCAACCAGGGCATCTTGAGGTTAAACCACCTCACCCTCATCAATAGAAAGAAGGCTTTACCGCAATCCATCCCAGATCACTAGGCCATAAAACACACATGAATTACACCATATTTCTCCACCTACATTGTGAGGAATTTTCCTCTCTCCTAGCCTCTCAAGATTTACCGCAATCCACACTAGATCACTGGGCCCTAAACCGAGACCCCACCCTCTAGGCTTTACCATATATCCTGCCATTCACCAACAAGGATTCCTAGGCCTAATCAAGTTCAAAAACATCTATGTTTTACCGTATATCCCGCCATTAACCAATCTAGAATTCCTAGGCCCACCGAGGCACACAATACCTGGCTTTACCGTAACACACAGTCTAATTCAGGGGTCACTAGGCCAATGGCTTTACCGTGATCCATAGTCTGGTTCATGGATCACTAGGCCATGTGTTCTTCCTTTTAGAGATCCACCTCACTCAAATTTGAATCCATCCGACAATACAGCTCAACCAAAACATGAGAACCCCATCACACCATGGCTATCCATAAATGGCAAGGCTAGGCTTAAAACACTACCACATCTAACAAAACCTATGCCATGACAAAAAAATAACCACATGAAATACCATGCATTCCAAATATAGCAAGGAAATCACACATGCAAATCGATACTTGCAAATAATACTTCTATAGTTGCTCGATCCTACTCTTCCTTTCTTTCTCCTTCCTTCCTCTTTCCTTATTTTCCTTTCTTGATCCAATGCCAAAGTACTCCAAGAAAAATCGAAGTGTCCAAGAGTGTGTGTGAGAGAGAGAGAGAATAATGAGAGAGCTCCAAAAATGAACTGAAAAAAGGTACACTGGCAAAAGCTTTCCAAATTATCCTCAAAATCCTTTTTATCAATTAGGCCTCTATTTTCTTCTTTTCCATTGAATTTTCCTCCTCACATGCAACATGTGACCTTCCACCTTCCTTTTCTCATATTTTCCATTATTTTCATAAATAAATGCAAAATAATGCCTCTAGCCTTTCCAAATCCTTTTCCAATTTCCTTATCCATAATAAACCAATGAACACCCTCACTATGATTGTTTACCCAACATTCAACTTGGAATAAGTGTCCCATCAATCGCGGTTATTATTTTTCCTTTATTAACTTTTATTACATGGAATTTTCACCAGGGTTATTACACTACTCCAAACACATATTGCAAATTTCTTCTACAAAAAAATGCAATAAGCTCATCTAATTGCATACCAATAGATGTTATCATAAATATGCTCCTCTTAAGACGATTGACTTAGCTTATTTAATTCACTTAGAACATTTGCAAGGAAATGGATACAAAATTGAACTTGAAATATTGTTTCATTTCATACATATTTTTATTTCCATGTTTCCATTATTGTAATAATGTTGGCATAATTCTAACAAGCGTGTTCATCATCTTTCCTCTAGAAATCCATTGGATTTGGTAACTTTGAAGTACCTATAACTTATTAATTTGAAATATGTCCATTAAAATTTTAAGCCTTCCCATGCCTCCTTTTATATTTTCCCAACCATGAATATAATTTATTGGCAAAATTATCAATACAATTAATTTGAAACATAAGTTATAACTAGTGCCGCACTATGTGCTACATAATGAATGCATAACAATAACTAGCACATCACTATGTATTGCATAATGAATGCATAACAAATGAGGCAATTCACGAAACAACTTAGCTTCCAAACCTTCATGAATACCTCTCATAGATGAAGTTCCATCTCAACCAAAGCCTACCATTTTATATTTTGAGAAATCTATTTCAAATAATAATCCCAATAGGGATTCCTACATTGATTATGTAGTATTATCCTTGGTTTTCAAAACACCAATAAATTTTGTTGCACGTGGGCCTTTTCCTCGATCCATTAAATACGTGATATATGAAATAATATTCTGCTCCATTATTTTACAATGTGTTTTCATTTACCAAAATAAAATAAAAAGTACTAGAGCAAATTTATGTCTTCAATTTTTCCCAATAAATTATTTTATAAGAACTCTTTTCCATATATAATATTAGTAATATCAAGAAAGAATATATATATATATATATATATAGTTCCTGTTTACCTATGCAAGTCATGTAAGTCTATACAATTCTAAAGATAAATCTTTTATAGCCACAAAATACATAGTTTCCATTACGGTATTTATTTTGGATTTCTCAACATCTAGCATAAGTTCAACATGTTTAGTCATGGGTATCTTGCATATGGTGTATTATTTCCCCTTTCTATGGTGTACCTTGTTGAGTTTAGTACATAATTAATATTTATATGTTCTTCACCATTTGCATCTATCATAGTATATGTCCATTTGTGTATTTATTAATTTCCATCTATATTTGGAATACGTTCTTTTTCAATTTTAATCTCAGCGTCAAAGCCAAAAAAAAATCAATAGTTAGATCATTTGGATTCAATTTAAATCCATTAGTAAGTTTCATTTTTCTTTTATATTTCTTCTCAAAAAAATAACCTATTAAATATCATTAAAAATGGATGAAACATATAATAATATATATGATAATAATAAAAAATGTAAATAATAATTTAAAAATAGTTTATGAATGAGTTGATTAATATTAACATCCCAAAAATAAATTATACTTTCTAATAATGATTAAACAAAAAAACAAAATAACTTAATTTGATTTTCTAAATTCATTCAAACAAATTTAAATCATTTTATATTAATTGATATTAATCTAAGTTTTATAAGTATTTATTATGTAATATTCTAATTGAATTATAAGTAAAATTTTAAAAATTAATATATTTATTAATATTATAGAAAAATATTATTTATTAATAATACAATATAAAGTAATATTTAAAAAAAAATTAATGAATTTATTTTAAAATAATTTGATTTTAAAAATAATATATAAAATAAATTATTTCTTTTCTAATTAAAAACCGATAAATTAATATTATTTTTAATAAATTATAATAAAGTATATATTAAAAAATGAGAAATTATTAATAAGAAACTTATATGAAAACGGATATTCTAAATGATTAAAACATAATTATATAAAGGAGTTGTCTTTAGTCCGACTTTTTGAAGTTTCAGGTGCCGGAATCTGGTGAAATTTTTTGAGGTAAAATCTTGGTTTTTGTTATTCAAACTGGTTTTTTGACTCTATATATGGATTCAACACCCTCAAAAACCTCTAGGGCACTTCGATTGTGCAAAGTTAGCAATCAAACTTCTCTTTTCGAAAAATTCCTGCCATAATTTAGAGAAATTACACTGTAAAAAGTCACCGTAAAAGCCTTCAAAAAGTCGCAATAAGACTACTCGATTATATAAATATAAATAGTGGGAAAACTATCTATAATCTAATAAAAACAAATAAATTATAAAACATAAAACTTCATAAGAAATAACATTGTTTAAGGGGTCTCATGGTAGAATTTTCCATAGCTTCATCTCGTTTGGGATTACTAATAAAGCAATAAGGAAATATTTTATATTTTGTGGAGAATTGATGTAAGCCCAAACTGAGCTTGCTTTTAAATACCCATAGTGCCCAATTTATTTTCGAAAGGTGCTTCCTTCAATCAATCTCCAAAATTAGGGAGATAAATCCATTTTGAAATGTGAAGTGGGAGATAAATCCCACTTAGCTCAAGAGTTATTCAAATAGCCCTTGAAGCCAAAATATGCATACAAATGCATAGCCCAACTAGTAACATAACCGTCGTGAACAAGCCAATTTATATAAATAAAACAAAGGGGAGGTGTCAAGTCAACTCCAAAGAACCATTATAGCCAATATTCACTGTAATACACAAGCGTGGACATTTTTCCAAATCTTCAACACCCACTCGCTTAGTTTGGATCATTTACGCTCTGTCATGGAACCATCTTCATGGTTGTGTCCTTAAAAGCATGGTTCTGACCTTTCTCCATTATCACTATACATCTGACCTACCTTCAATAGGATCGATGCTATAACAAAAGTGTTTATAAAAACCCATTGGGGTGGAACCATATACGCAGGTCTCTCTTACTCTTTCGCTTCCATTATTCAACCCGCTTTTGTTGGCCCGAATCAAGGGAAAAATACCTTCATGGGAACTATTGGGGTAGAACCTCCATGCAGGACCCATGATTCTATGGGAGCCTAATCCTTATCATCTCGATATTTTCTCCTATTGGTCAACTTCCACGTCAGCCTGACACCAGTCGGCCTAGATGCTCCTTGATGTGTTCCTCTCTCAACTTCCGGGAATCAACCTCTGACCCTTCACTATTAATTAATAGTTTCCTCTTGAGAAAACTTAGTTTTATGTCTCCTGGCTTTGTTAAATGACCGACTTCCATATTCAAATAACTCTAAGTGTTCTGTTAGTTCCTGTGCATTCTACTCCTCTAGCTCAATTTTATAATTTGTACTCAACTCCTCCTCTGCCTTTGGTCTGTGGTTTGTTTTTCTTCTATTTAGTGGCTTGGGTTTTCTTCCATTTCGAATTTTATCTCGCTTCAGTCTCAAATTCCTTTATAATTTCCCTCCCACAATCCTTAAGATTTTATCTTCATCTATGGGATGTTTTAGTGGTCTTCTGGTTAATGGATCGATGATCCAATGTTGATCAACAATCAATACCTATCACTCCTCAGCTTATCCTTCCTCTGGGAAAGTCCCACTTACTATTTCGCTTCCATTCTTCGACCCACTTTTGTTGGACTAGATCAAGGGAAAAAGACCTTTATGGGAACTGTCGAGGTAGAACCACTAAGGAGGACCTACAATTCCATGTGAGCTTTATCATTATCATCTCGGAATTTTCTCCTATTCGTTGACTTCCACATCGGTTTGGATTCATTCACCCCAAGTACTCCTTGATTTGTTTCTCTCTCAACTTTTGGGATGGAACCTTTGGCCCATTGCTATTAATTGGAAATTTCCTCCCGTCAGAACTCTGACTTCTATCTCTCGGCGTTGTTAAATGATAGACTCCCTTCTTCAAATAACACTAAGTGTTTTTTTGGTTCCTCTACATTCTACTCCTCTGGCTTGATTCAATCCTCTGTACTTGACTCCTCCTTTGCCTCTGGTCCATGGTTTCTAGTTATTCTGTTTAGTGGCTCGGGCTTGCTTCCATTCCGACTTTGATCCTGCTTTTTTCTCAAATTCCTTTAGAATTTCTCTCCTGCAATCCTGTAGACTTTATCTTCATCTTTGAGATTTTCCAGTGATCTTATGGTTAATGGATCCATAATTCTACATTGATCAAGGATCAATGCCTATCACTCATGGGCTTATCTTTCCATTGGCCTCTGCTACAACTCTGATCCGGAAACTATTTTATATATATAATTACATGAATCCCTCCTAAGCTTTCCCATTCATTCAAACATTGGTTTCCTAGTTGTGGAAGTTGCTACAATGTTGTTCCTCTTGACCTTCGATCGCACTTGTAACATCAACAAATATGCATATATATAAGAAAAGACTTGTTGTCCACAACAAATAGGAACTTACACTCGGAATACACTTGAAACAAAGTGTTTCTTCATTATAAACAAATAATTGAAAAGGATCATGGCCTGAAATACAACATTTGGCCCTCTTGAACTTTTGGTCCTACTTGGCCCTTAGTTCCCCTCGAATTCTCTCTATCACACCCTCAACACCTCTACCTCCCATTAATTTTCATTTACATTATAAAATACAAGATTATTTTGAACTAATTCAGTTCAGATCTACTGAATTCTCACATAAACCTCTAATCTAGGATTTCTTAGACCCACAAATCTCTTACTAATCTAACTTCCCTCATTTCTCTCTAACTATCTCAAATATTATCAAAATATATTCATATGAATATATCTAATTACAAATTTCATTCCTACGTACATATTTTCTATAATCTCCTCATAAACTTAGGAAAAAACAATAATGAATCAATTACATTTAATTATATGAATTAGGGAACCAACTCCCTTGGTAAATGAAACAACCCTTGTATCCTCTATATTTGAATTCCTTTCTGGCCATTCCTCCTCATTTTCACTTATGTCTTCTTTTATAGGCATGATACCTCCACTTAAAATCTCCTCGAGCACATGTTCCTGAAATGTTCCTCCTTCTTAAATTGTCACTTCATCCTCAGGGATTGCTTCATCTTCTATAACTGCATCATATTCTTGAAATGATGTTGCTTCATCCTCCTCTAAGCCAAAAATAAAGGATGGTACTGCCTCTATTTCCTCTGGCATAACAGCTTCGTTGTTAACCTTGAACTCTTCAAATTTATTAAGCATATGCTCACAAAAATTTTCCATCTCAATCTTTTCCTTGAGAAGTCTCATTTCTTCATTAGCTTGCAAAAATAAATCATTCAAGAATTTATCACTACCTACCAAATTTTCATACATACACAAAATTTCATATTCAAAAACATAAGTCTCTTCTTTTTCCAAGGCTTCATCTACCTCTTCCTCCTTTTGCAAGTTGTCTATAAATTATTCTTCAATTTCTCTGGATTCTTATGCACCAAATAACACATTTATTTAAAACTCATTTACTTTAAGTTCCTCCTTCAGCATGTTATACTTCCTCTATCTCAACTCTCTCTGCAGAGAATGACATCTTACCTCCTTCGTCCTCACTATCCAACCATAGAATCCTCTTTTTGAAAATTGTTGCTTGAGCTTATCAAAGTCTGCTCTTAACTCAGTCAACTCTTTCTCCTTTTATTCATTACTCATCTTCCTCTCATACCAATTTCTTTGGCATGCTCTTCCCTCTCATTGGGACTTCCTCTGGAACCAATAGTCATCTTTACCTTCCTCTCCTGTGAACTCTCCTTATTCACCTATGAGCTGCAAGAAGCCTATCTTCCACTCTCTGTAACAAGTTTGTTGATTTCTACCACTACCAAGATCTCCTCTTGGCTTTTTATTTCTTCTTATGGATATTTATACCCACAGTCACTGTGGAACTTCCTTTCTGAAAAATTCTCCCCAAACAATACTCATTGGAAGTTTCCCTTCTTCTGGTTCTTTGTAGTAGAACCTATTCCCCTTATTCTCTTGAGCACGTCTACTCCTTAGCTTCCAAATTTTTCTAGCTTCTGCATTTTCATCTGCTCACTGCTCTTCAAAAAAAATTTGTCCTCACACTACAAGGAAAATACCTTTTAGTGGAAGTTATAACATAGGTTTTTAGTGTTACATAATTAGCAAAAATTATATACAAAAACCAGCTAAAATAATTTTTTATGATAGTAGATGTTTTAGCGGAGATTATAATGGAACTCCATCACAAATGAAAAAAATTGGGCGGTCAGATGTTTTAGCAGATGTTTTTTTTGCAATGCACTTCATGGAACTAGTAACATCGTTACACTACATATATAAACGCACTGGGACACATACATATCTAAAATAACTGAGGTATTGAATGAAAATAACATCAATGTGTGGAATTTACACCGCACCGATGCTAATATATAAACAAAATCCCTGGGGCATTCATGTAAGGAACGACACCAAGGCACGCAAAAAATAATTGTAGTCTCGGTGATTTTATTTAAACTCGCAGTGTCTATGCATATTGCTTGTATAAACGCATCAGTGCATTAGTTATATAAAAGGACCAATGTTGTTAATTTTCATAATGCACTAGGGTTCAAAATAATAATTTGTAGGATTGGGGTGTTAGTCCTATGAAATCACTGGTGCGTTTCAAATTAGAATGCACCAAGAAGTTAATTTCAAACAATACCATTGCTTGAAGACCTAAACGCCCTAGTATTTTTCTTTTCAAAAAATGCATCTATCATGCAAAAAAATGTTTCCTTGGTGCTTTTATATAACATAACGCACCGATGCATTTTGATATTATGGACGCACCGGATTTCTGTATGATATTTTCTCTTTTTTGGAAACATCGACGTGTGACAATGCAATTATTGTAAATTTTGAAATATTTTATTCATCGAAAAATTGACATATATCTTATAATAGCATTCATATAAATTAAAATTTGATTAGTGTATTTGTATATGATGTTTGGATTAATTTGTTATATTATCAGATTTCACATCTCTTCATTATAATATTTAATCATCCATATATTTAAGCAGCGGTGTAACATTTCATAATGACATTTGATAACACAATAGAATAAATTAAAATGTATTTTATTTTATATCAATAAGAGTCTCTTTGTCATACAAAATGGGATTGTTATTGGTAACCCCTTGTCTTTTAATTAGGAAACTATGTCCATTACATTAAACAAAATATTCGATTTTCACAGACAACTATTTCCAAAAATACAAGAGGTTGCATTGATATCCAAATAGATCATCATTATTTGTTGGAACTATTGTCGGTGCTCGAGCTACTTCCATGACTTGGTTTATTTGGAGGAATGTTTTATTGATTGCATTGTTTGTTTTCGTCTTCTTGATCTTGTTCCATTTGCAAATAAAGTGTAATGAGTGTATCTGCATTGGTGAGAATAATGAAAATTGAAATAAATAATATACATCAAATTAAATCGAATAGAAATTCACCATAGCAAGAAGTGACTCATAAATTGAGCACATGGATTCAAAACCAATTCTCATGCCTTGTTGCAATAACTCTTTTGTTGGTGTAGTTCCATACTTTGTTTCCGGAATGTTTTAAACCCCATTATAAATCATATATTTAATATAAAGGATTTTTTTGTTCTATTAATTATAAACTCATAGAAGTAAAGAAACATAGATACTTACAAATTCTAGAATTAATTTTCGATATGCCATCAAATACTCACAACCCATATTTAACACAATGTCAATCAATTCTTCTGATGGATCTTATTTGTATGTTAGCACCTATTTGAAGACATTCAAGTATCGTTTTTGTAAAACAACTTAAAATATACAAAAATGAAACTGTGGGTTGTTATAAGGAAAAAATAAAAATTACTAGAAAACTTTGAAATCAACCCTTCTCTTCTTTGTCATCATGTTTTATGTGCTGAATGAGTTCCATTTTGTTTTATTTTCTGCAAGTAAATACTTGAAAAATAATATTTATTATTAAATTTTTATTTTTATATGTACAAATTCAATCATGATTACATAGATTTGAAGCACATTTTTGTTGAGTTAACTCCTCATGTGATGAAATTATGTCCATTTCTTTGACCATCTCCTTGTACACTTTTTTGGACATTCCTACTGTCATCTTTGGCATATCATCTCGTTGATCATTTGAGATTTTCATAATCTTCCTGAAAAAAAATTAATAAACTATTTTTATATTGATATATGAAAACTAAATATAACAAAATTGATATTAATAAATGAATTTTGTAGTAATATATTGTAATATCCCCAAAATGGGATTGCTAGCAAGGCATGCCTGAAAAACGCATTTTTCAGGAATGTATGCTACAGGATTGGAAACCAACCCTTGGATCCCTTAGATCTATCAATCTAAGACTTGAATCCAAGAGGGGATCAGAAAAAAAGCCTTCTAGGTGGGTTAAACAGGTCTCCCACACCTAGTACAGCTTAGAAATTTCCCAAGAATGGGACTGCAACACTATGTGACAAAACTGCTCAGAAAATAACGCAATTTAGAAAGGTAGCAATAGTAGGCCAATATGGAGGCTCAATAATGTCATATATATCAGAAAATCAGAATTATATTGAAGCCCATGAGTCTTAGAATAGAAAATAGAAGACTTATACAGAAAGAAACCCTCAAAACGAGGTGTTGCAACTCATAGAATTGACTGCAAAGACTTGACAAAGTTATTTTATTGAGTGTACTGCAGCAGTAGATTACAACTTATATCTAGAGAAAAATAATGCATTAACAGTTAGATCTATGACAGATCCATACACTATAATGTCTCTACTTTACATTCCTCTTGGGGATTTCAGCAAATCATGAAGCACATGGAGTATATCTGAGGTTCTATGCAAGAGATCTGCATATCTATTCAGAATTTATGAAGCATATACAGGAGTATTCAGATCAGATATAAATATGACATGGATAAGAACAAAAATCCATTGATCACCACAATGAAGAGAAGATCCCCAACACTAGAGATCACTCCTCAAACTTTACCAAAACACCCTACAACTTTCCTCTTTGCAGATAACGTAGTACTAGAAGAGAGACTACGTTGTAGGCTTGAAGAATAGTTTGGCCTAATGCCAAGATGTAGATCTGAAGCTCAAATGATCCAGAACACTCTTGCCAATGGGATAGAAGCCTCTCCCACTGAAAAGGGGCACTAGATTGGCCTAGATCTGAATAGATCTAGCCTCCACTTTCTGCAGCTTACAAAGACAACCAAACCCTCAACATGATCTGCGTTGTAGTTGGAAGTAGAAGCTTGGACTTAAGCCTGATAGTGGTCAATAAATACAAGTTCCTTCCAAGAGCTACTCAAGGAAAGAGAATGATTCCTAAACAGGAGATCCTTGTGCTAAACAACACTATTCTCTGCTAAACAGCCAAGAGAATGAGAAATGTCCAAACAGACATATTCTACAGAAATAATGGTCTTCAACAACACTTCTCTTGTTGTCCTCGCATTTCTTATATAAGATTGATATCTTGCAAAACCCTAAACCATCTCAATGATTTAGCTCCTTTCACATGTGTGGCCTCCATCTAAAACTACGTTGTGCATCTAGAAGGTTCATTGCATCTAGACAGCGTTGTTGATTTAGTCCTATTGACCTAGTCAAAAGTCTCAACCCCTTTCACACATAAGGGTGTTTTATTAAAATAGCCTAGATTTAGCCTTGTTCACATGGGGCATTGATTTATTCACTAATTTTAGGAGTTTTATGTTCCTCCCTTTTACACTTATTCATGAACAATAAAGTAAAGAAAAATTTAATATTCCAATTAGCTTGAGGCTTATTGGGAATATTATAGTCCTCCCCTCCAAAATGTTGTTTGTCCTCAAGAAACTCACAAGGACTTTGCAAAATCTCCAATGGATTTGTCTCCTCCAAAGAATACAAGTTTGCCTTTGGTGAATAACCCAAATAGTTGTCATCATGAAGAAGTGGGAGATACATAGAAATAAACATATTTTGTCCAATGGTATTTTCAAGGCATGAGAGATGATAAATGATGGGTGATTCAACCCCCATGAGACACTCCAATATCCATGCTATCATCCAAATAAAGTGAGCCATCCTTTGTAGCTCATGGAAACAATCACCAATCCCCTCCTTATGCAATGTATAGGGGCTGCATGGATGGAAATGAGAAGTAAGAATGTTTAAATTACACTCTCTCCCTCCATTTATGATAAATGTGGAGTTGCTTATCCTGGGCTGCAATAATATAATCCTCATGAAGCCAAAAGATACTTGGAACCTCATGATTTCCTTCATTAATTCTAGGGACCCTTCTTGCCCAATATTTCATGCATATAGTGAATAAAGTGTGATCACCATATGTGCTCCAAAAGAAACATGGACTAAGTGTCATATGATGTATTGGATGGTGACAATATTCCCTCCATTGAGACCAGTGTTGTTCTTCTTCTTGCTACCTCAAAACATAGTACAATAAGTGGCCACCCAACCACCTTCTTGCTGCCATAAGCTTCTTCAAAGCTTGAAAATATTAGAGGAAAAGAGGTGTTAGATGAATATGACTCAAATAACACATGTCTTGCCAAAAATATTCCCATGTGAGAGACTTTTCCCAAAGACATAAGTCAATCATATGGCTTCTTACATAAGGAAACAAAAGACATAGTGTAGCAGCCATACAATGTTCCATCCTCTTCTTGAAGTATGCATAAATATGGGAATTTTCATTCCCAATGGACACATCCAACCCATGTGTCATCCCTCCTATCATGTTCTCAACAAAGATTAGATCATCATTATCATCATGATTCAAACAAGCTCCCTTATGCCTCCTCATGTGAGAGTTACATTTTCTCCCAAACCCAAGTACATACATGATCATGAGATACATTCAAAACAGAAATACATGTAAATACATGAGATACATCCCAACCAAAAATAAATACATGGACATGAGATTTAACATATGATTTCAAAACTCTCTTCTTGTCAACCAAATCAACCATGCCTTTTTCTTATGCATCCTTTCATTGAAACACAAAGCATGAGACAAGAAAATATGAATCTTTGGGGAGTACCCACACTCACCCAAGAGCAACCAGCGCAGTGCATCTCCTGCCTGCCTCAGATCTAGATGTGGTAAGTGGTTTTCCCACCACTTACTTGCTACCCATAACATATCTCCATGCCTGAAAGTGGAAGATATATTTGGCGCCTTAGGAAAGCACCCATCATGCTGCAAAATCTCCCTTTGTTCACCAATGGAGTGGCCATAATCAGAAATAGTTTTAGCCCAAAGTTGGCCATGAAGTTTATAGGGTATAACACTCCTCTTAGGAGTCATGGCCTACATATACATAGTAAAAGAATGCATACAATCAAAAAATAAAACATGATTTACATAAGTATGTTCTTCACCAATAATTCTCCTTATACAAGTGGAGTGGTGTATGGATCTTTCTCCTCCTCCCAAGGTAGGAAGAGTTGGCTGAAATAACTCTATCTTAGAGTCTTGTTGCTGCTCCAAATCCACAAGGTTCATGCATCTTTGACAATGTTGATATAGTTCTTTTTCAAAGCCCTCCCAATAATAGCTCCTCAAGATGATGTTGTTGAGCTTCATAGAATATGTGTGACTGAAATAGAACTCTTCATAAGCCCTTTGTAGTAACTTCTCCTTGAGATTGGAAGCTCTAGACAAGAAGATCCTACCATGATTATAGATGACTCCATCAAGGATTGAATATCTCTCATCATGTAGCAAGTCATCAAGAATCATGCAAGTTTGAAGATCCTTGGAATATTCCAGCAAGAGTTGGGATTCCCAATATGGATCTGGGCTTCCCGAGAATGACAACATTGTAGAATTATGAAATGAAGTAGTTTTCATATAATCATTCTCATCTTTGACATGCTCAATGCCAAAATCACATGTTGGAGTATGGTAGCTCCATCTTTGCTGCCTCTCTTGCAGCTGATCTTGTGCAAAACAAGATTTAAGAATAGGAAGATCAACCTTCTTTTGAAAGGTTTCTCTCTTCCAAAACATCCATAGTTTGGCCCATGCATACAAAAGTGTTGGCCCCCTCTTGTCTTCTTCATAAATTTTCTTTTTATGTGGAGATATCATTTGCTACCCCAAATATATGGAGTGGCCATTTGACATCATGCTAATGTCATCATAGATCTTTGAGTTCTTCTTTTCCAGCGCAAACAGATGAGTGAGAAATAGAAAAATCAATTTCAGAAAATTGTTCAGCCCTCCTTGGAATCCATGAATAGATCTCAGCAGTGTGGTATCCAAATATTTCACTGCTACACAAGGTTGAGAGAATAATTTATTCTTCTTCCCATTGGGGGGTCTCCCTAGTGGAATTCCTCCATGTAAAGAGACATCAAGATCTAAAGTGGACTACATGAATGGTTGAATTGATGTGTCCCTTTCCTTGCTACATATATCAGTCTCCTTCTCATGAATAGAAACCCCTTGAAATAAACAAGGGTGCATGCTCTTCATCATTGGATGTTGATCCATCCTCCCTCCTCTTGCTTGAAGTAAGGTATCACTGCCCAATATTGTTGTCACAGAATTTTCCTTGGGAATCATTTGAAAAGATGCAAAAGCTCTTTCCCTTGAAACAATAACTTCATGTCCATCCCCATATGGTGATGGGTCTTCTTCTGAAGTGACAACGTTGTTACTATCCTCCTATTCTTCCTTCTCATCAATATTTGAGAATGCCTCATTATCAATGAGAGACCTTGGATCTTGGTCTTCCTTTGAAAGAGGAATCTCCATGACTTCCTTTTGAGAATAAATCTCTTCATGCAATGGGGATCTTGCCCTTGACAAGATATCACAAAAGTTTTTATCCCCTTCAACAGAAATCTGAAGTGGATTTTGCACAACAGATCTTTCCAACTCATGCAAGGGTTTTGCATGCTCATGCTTTTCTATCTCAATCAAATATATTTTTGTTTGTTTTACACCAAATCTCTTCCCCATTCTCCTGGTGAACTTTGCATAAGTAGATATATTTGCATTCTTTAATGAGAAAGATTCAAATAACCACCAAGCATAAGCTTTACCTTTAAGATGCAGCATTGATACCTTAAGGGATTCTTTCTTTGAAACTTGATGTAGATCCAAATATGAGTCTAGTTGATCTATCCATGCTTTTTTTGTGCATGTGGAGGATCCATCAAAATTTGGCAGAAAGAATCTACCTCTTCTCCCTATATTGTACTTGCTGGATCTCCTTTCCTCCTTGAGCTGGCAGAACTCTTGGAAGCTCAAGTGCTCCTTGATTTTCCAAGATTTAGATTCATACTCCTAAAGATAATCACTCAAAGTCTCCTCCTTTGGTGCATCTTCTTCCTTCATCTCTCTTGCAGTAAATCTGGGCATAGAGTAACGTTGTAGAACTAATTGTGTAGCTGAGTGCTTACACATATAAGATGAAGAACTGGGGCTTTCTTCATGTAAATATCTTCTTAAGGGACCTTCATGTATTGCCCTCTTCATTTCTTTGATTTCTCCTTTAAGCTCAAAAATTTTGGAACAGAGTTTTTGAGAACTCTTTCCCTTACATTCTTCCAGATAAAGGGGTTTTACCCTTTTCTTCTATGTCTTCAGTGTAATCATACTTCTTCTTCAATCTCTTATTTTCATGAAAATACATATTGGCTCTTTCAAAGAAATCATAGGTTGTGCCAAGAAAGTTGCTTTGATACCATTGTAATATCCCCAAAATGGGACTGCTAGCAAGGCATGTCTGAAAAACACATTTTTCAGGAATGTATGCTACAAGATTGGAAACCAACCCTTGGATCCCTTAGATCTATTAATATAAGACCTGAATCCAAGAGGGGATAAAAAAAAAATCCTTATAGGTGGGTTAAACAAGTCTCCCACAACTAGTATAGCTTAGAAATTGCCCAAGAATGGGACTGCAACACTATGTGACAAAACTGCTCAAAAAATAACGCAGTTCAGCAAGGTAGCAGTAGTAGGCCAATATGGAGGCTCATTAATGTAATATATATCAGAAAATCAGAACTATATTGAAGCCCATGAGTCTTATAACATAAAATAGAAGACTTATACAGAAAGAAACCCTCAAAAAGAGGTGTTGCAGCTCATAGAATTGACTGCAAAGGATTGACAGCGTTATTTTATTAAGTGTACTGCAGCAGTAGATTACAACTTATATCTAGAGAAAAATAATGCATGAACAGTCAGATCTATGACAGATACATACACTATAATGTCTCTACTTTATATTCCCCTTGGGGATTTCAACAAATCATGAAGCACATGGAGTAGATATGAGATTCTATGTAGCGGATCTGCAGATCTATTTATAATTTCTGAATCATATACAGGATTATTCAGATCAGATCTGAATATGACATGGATAAGAACAAAAATCCATGGATCACCACAGTGAAGGGTAGATCCCCAATACTAGAGATCACTCCTCAAACTTTGCCAAAACACCCTGCAACTTTCCTCTTTGCAGATAACATAGTACTGGAAGAGGGATTGCACTGTAGGCTTGAAGAATAGTTTGGCCTGATGCCAAGATGTAGATCTGAAGCTCAAATTATCCAGAACACTCTTGCCAATGGGATAGAAGCCTCTCCCACTGAAAAGGGGCACTAGATTGGCCTAGATCTGAATAGATCTAGGCTCCACTTGCTGCAACTTATGAAGACAACCAAACCCTCAACAAGATCTGTGTTGCAGTTGAAAGTAGAAGTTTAGCCTTAAGCCTGATAGTGGTCAAGAAATACAAGTCTCTTCCAAGAGCTACTCAAGGAAAGAGAAGGATTCCTAAACATAAGACCCTTGTGCTAAACAACACTATTCTCTGCTAAATAGCCAAGAGAATGAGAAATGTCTAAACAAACATATTCTACATAAATAATGGTCTTCAACAACACTTCTCTTGGTTTCCTCCCCTTCCTTTTATAAGATTGAGATCTTGAAAAACCCTAAACCATATCAATGATTTAGCTCCTTTCACATGTGTGGCCTCCATCTAAAATTGTGTTGTGCATCTAGGAGGTTCATTGCATCTGGACAACGCTGTTGATTTGGTCATGTTGACCCAGTCAAAAGTTTCAACTCCTTTCACACATAAGGGTGTTTTATTAAAGTAGCCTAGATTTAGCCTTGTTCACATGGGGCATTGATTTATTCGCTGATTTTAGGAGTTTTTATGTTCCTCCCTTTTACACTTATTCATGAACATAAAAGTAAAGAAAAAATTAATATTCCAATTAGCATGAGGCTAATTGGGAATATTACATATATACATATAATCCTAGAAAATCATTTTAATTATGAATATTATCTTTTGAATGATTTTTTTTTTGTATATTTTTGTTATCTCAAGTCTCACATTTCTCATTGACCATTTCTCTAGAAACACTTCCTGTACTTTATATATAATTTGGTTCTTAGAATTATTGTATTTATTTTTGTATTATAAGTGGAAAGGATGTTTATACGTTTGTTCCACTAGATCCCTCATAGTTTTGTAAAAAAAATCTCCTTTTCATTAACCTCCAGCACCACTTTAAATGAGCTAAGGACCATTTCATTATCATTTACATGTTCTATAATTTTTCTTTTATTAAAACAACATTGATATTTTCCTTCATTGTTGCTCCATGTAGAACATTAAACATATATGAATTAATAGATTGTTTAAAACATGTTATCTAATATTCTTAAGTATATATTTAAATGAAAAAAAAAACTCATTAATATTTTTTCATTCACCTGATTCATCCTTCTGTAATTTTTCTATCAGAATTTTACACTCTTATCCACTTAGATTAGAAATAATTTTATCAAACTTCTTAATTTTGTAGCTTTACATGACACACACTAACCAATACATATTAGTTAAACTTACATATAGCTCAACATATTAATTTTGTAAATAATTTACAAAGAAATTCCCTTCTCTGCTTTTTTGATGTTCTATCATTGTGTCAATCAATATTTTTGTTACTTGACACTTTCTCAGACATTTTTTATCAATATTCAACATGTACAATTCAATACAGAAGTCATTAAATATATTTTATAAATAAATAAAATAATTTTCAGCCAAAAATAGCTCTGGTAACTAATGCACTTATTTGAATAAATGCATCAGTGTGTTTATTCCATAAATGCACGGGTGTTAAATTGTTTGACACATGAGGGAAAAATATATATTTTTTAATCATTTTAAATTATGACGATGTGATTTTTAACAATAAAGCACCGCAATGATTTAATAGTGCTATTTGGCTGAGGTGTGCCAGTGTGCTATATTACATTGGGAGAAATGATGAACAGGTTTGACAAAACCGACAATGTTATAATATACTAATGTGTTTTATTACACAAGGCGCACCAGTGCATTATATTACAAAAGGCACACCGCAGAACATATATCCATTTTTCTTTAAACGGACAGGGTCGGCACGGTTTGGATATAATTCAATAAGTGATTCCCCTAATTTACATGTGAAACACCCTATATATAGTAAGTACACAAACCCATTAAATATAAAATGCCTAAAATGAAAAAACCTAATTATGAAGTGGTAGACGAACTTAAATCCTAAGGTAAAATTTTGCAGGAAGAAGCAAGGGTTTAAATGTAAGTAATTTGTTTTATAAATGCATCGGTCCATTTTTGTACAAGAGCACCGATATGATAATATTTTTTTTTCAGAATGCCAAAAATCAGTGTGGGTATTATTTGAATGCCCTGGTCTTGGTATTATTAAAATGCATCGGTGTGATTTGTTCTGATAAGCACACAAGTAGGGTTTAAAAGCTATCTGAAATCTAATTTTCACATAAAATGACATACTAATATCAAATTATCGTTTAGGATGCATCCACATGAATTACAATAGTTCATAGTATACATTTTCCTCTTAAAGGCACCTTTTTCTTGAAAAATGGTTTGAAAACTATATTAAAATTCATATTGTGGTTATATGGTTTTTAACATTAATTTTATATATGCACACAGTTTTTTTTTCTCAAATGGAGGGACAAAATCTCAATAATATCATATGGCTAATCCATCAAATTCCATCTCGTTCCATATTTTTGATCAAATTCCTTAACGAATTTATCCCTTTCCATCTCTAGTAAGTTCAGCTTTTATTTATATTTTGATTATCTAATTGATTTTTTTTTTTATTAATCCATGTCAATTTGAATAAAAATGTATCCAAATTTGTAGGATCCTGATTCAGAATCGAGTTCAAATGCAGAAAATATTTCTCCATTTAAAAAATGTTGGAAGCTCTTATCAAAAACATTTTTGATAAGAGCTTCCAACATTTTTTAAATGGAGAAATATTTTATTCCATTAAACACACTGGGTGTTTAATTGTTCGACACCATTAGGAATTTTTTTTTTTTTTTTAATAATTGTAAATTATGAAGATGTGATTCGTAAATATAAAAAACCGCAATGATTTAATAGTGCTATTTGGTTGAGGTGTGCCAGTGTGCTATACTACATTGGGAGCAACGATGAACAAGTTTGAAAAAACCGATAATGTTATAATATATCGGTGTGTTTTATTATACAAGGTGCACCAGTGTGTTATATTACACAAGGCACACCACATAACATATATCCATTTTTTTTTAAATGGACAGGGCCGACACGTTTTGGATATAATTCAATAAGTGATTCCCCTACTTTACATGTGAAACACCCTATATATAGTAAGTACACAAACCCTTTAAATATAAAATGCCTAAAATGAAAAAACCTAATTGTGAAGTGGTAGAGGAACTTAAACCATAAGGTGAAATTTGGCAGGAAGAAGTAAGGGTTTAAAGTAAGTATTGATTTTTTTTCTGTATTTTAATTAAATTTAAATAGGAACAGAGATCGTAAAAAAAATTACTAGTAGATCGATTTTGGTAGGCATTCAGATACTCAAATACTTGCACATCTTTTGGTAGGTTAATTTAGGTAGGTTTGGTAGGCGAATCAATAGTAATTTTTTTATTATACAGGGTTTAAAAAAAAAAAAAATCTGAATTGTGAATAAATCTAATAGAAATTGTAAAAAATTTTAACAGTAAAATTTAAAAAAATTTCTATCGATGGTTTTTAGTGAATCGCCATACCTTTCAAATTCTAATCACTCTGTGGTTCCAAAATATTTTGCTAATCCACGGTGCTCCTAGTATGTATCTCTTGCAAATGATCTCCCTTTTAATTAAACCCTAACATAAATTGTAAAAAAAAAATATTTGTAAAATAAACAATAAAATTTAAAAAATTACTATGCAGTGTTTTTAGTGAATCACTGTACCTTTCAACTTCTGATCTTCTGAATAGTTTTATTGCTCCAAAGTATTATGTTGTTGCATAGTGCTCCTGGTATGTCTCTCCTGCAAATCACTCCCTTGAAATTTTGGGAAAATTAATGAAATAGTGAATAACTTTTGCTATTTAAAGGCTTTAAAAAATTAGATTTCGAAAAATCAATTGTCACTCATTTTTTAATTAAAAAAAAACAAAATCATGTTTTTTTTTCAATTTATCTGAACATCGGTGTGTTCGATAGTCAAGTGCATCGACATATCGGGGCGCCAAATGTTTTCCAAATGTTTTCAACACACCACAACATGATACACTTATTATTATTATTATTTTCTAAATCCCGAAATAGTGCGATAATTTTTTTTAACACAATGATGTGGTTGGTATTTAAAAGAAGAAGTGTTGTAATTTTTATAAGAGCAACAAGATGGTTGAATTAATTTTTATTTTCTAAAATATACAAGCATGTGCGTACCAGTTCTCTTTTCTTTTTTAAACACATCAGTGCATTTTTGTACAAGAGCATCGATATGATAAAAAAAAAAAATTTCCGGAATGCCAAAAATCTGTGCGGGTATTATTTGAACACCCCAGTACTAGTATTATTTAAATGCATTAGTGTGATTTGTTCTGATAAGCACACCAATAGGGTTTAAAATCTATATGAAATTTAATTCACATAAAATGGCATACTAATCTCAAATTATCCTTTAGGATGCATCCACATGAATTGCAGTAGTTCATAGTATACATTTTCCTCTTAAAGTCACCTTATTCTTGAAAAATGGTTTGAAAACTATATTAAAATTCATATTGTGGTTATATGGTTTTTAACATTAATTTTAGATATGTACACTATTTTTTTTTCCTCGAATAGAGGGACAAAATCTCAATAATATCATATGGCTAATCTATCAAATTCCATATCATTCCATATTATTGATCAAAGTCCTTCACAAAGTTATCCCTTTCCATCTCCAATATGTTCAATTTTTTTTTTATATTTTGATTATCTAATTGATTTTTTTTTTTTAATTAATCCATGTCAATTTGAATAAAAATGTATCCAAATTTGCAGGATCCTGATTCAGAATCGAGTTCAAATGCATAAAATAATGTTCAAAAATGTCGGAAGCTCTTATCCGCAAGCAGTTGGTAGATGAAAATGGAAAGCATCTTCACCTTGCCAATTGGAACATGGCATATTCCAGCCACAATCATGGATTAATGATGGTAGTAATAGTTTGGTATAATGTAATTTTAACAAACCATTTGCATCAAGGTGATTACTAATATCATTGATATTGTACTAATGATGTTCAATATTTTTTGAAATTAGGATTCTAGTTATGATGAGTGACCCACCTACCATCTTCCAGTGCACCCTAATACAACGTCAAATTGAGAGAAGGTTGCATTAAGATAAAGACTCATATAGAAAACATACAAATAATGGTTCAATCAATCACCTATTTAATTCCCACTACATACAGAATCACCAATTAGTAATGACTACAACAATAGTAGTTCTTCATCACAAGTTGGAAATGGATTCAATCAAATAGAGTTTGGTATGGAGGATTACTTATGGGATACAACTACCATGGAGAAAATGTTGTTAGATGAATTATAGAATGATGATCTAGGGGATGATGCTCATATCTCTGATACCTTATTTGAAAGCCTGAAACTTGCTTACACTAACCCTCTCTTTGGACCTAGCAGCAAGTCAAAGTTTACTCAAATGGGGACAACAATGTTTTTTTACAACTTGGAAACAAATTTTAACATTTTGAATGCATGTTTCTCAGTAATATTTAGGTAATTCACCTTCATGATTGATCGATTCCCTTATATTTTGAGAAATCTTGTCACACAATAAACATTAAAAATGGTTGATTTTACGAAAGTTAAATATTGACATTGTATAATTATATTCCCCACCAACTACATGTTATTAAAAGATAAGGTTCTTCTGAGTGATAATGTCTTGTTGGGTAGTTTCGAAGAGGAAAATAAGTTGTTAAAAATGTTGGGTGTTGAGTACATATCATATCATGTCTGCCCAAATTATTGTATTCTATATGTAGGAGTATATGCGGACAAAGAGATATTTTCTAAATGTGGGAATGAAAAATACCATAATTAAAAAAAATTGGATAAATCACATGGTAATCCTCATAATATATTGAGACACATGCCTATAATCCCAAGGATTCAAAGACTCTTTCGTTGCAAAGAATTAGCTATCTTGCAGGGATGGTATGCCTCGCACAGAAGTGAGCCAAGATTTATGTATCCCAATAGATTCAATAGCCATGAAGCATATAGGGGATACATGGCATGAAAATTCAAGGATGAAGTATGAATTCTACGACTCGGCAAAACTATGGATTACGTCAACCCATATTCCCTCAAAAATACCAACTATTATATTTGGAAAATGTAGTAGCGATAAATAACAATATCCCCCCATGGTCTTCCATGAATAATGAACATCTTATGTTGGCTCTCATAGTCCATGGTATAAGACAAGTGAATAATATGGATGTCTACTTACAACCATTGGTAGATGAATTGAATGAATTATGGGAAGGGATACATGTGTATGGTTTATCAATACACATCGCAACGAGTAATTTTACGTCATATGCCATATGTGCTTACACCATACATGAATATATAGGCTTAAGAGTTTTCTCTAGTAAATTATTTTTTACGTAATAATATTATTTCACATATTAATTTAATTCATGCAATTTTTTTGATCTTCATGGTCACTAATGTGATGGCCTATATATAATAATTTCGGAGGTCTTGTAACAAAAGGGTATCATGGATGTAAATTTTGTGGACCTTCTATGAAGGCTAGGTGGTTTGACCACCTGCGAAAGCCAGTGTATGACTGTTACAAGGTATTCCACTCAGAAGAACACCCTTACAAAAGAGTAACATCGATTTTCAATGGGAAACTAGAGAGAAACCAAAGGCCTGCAATAATGACACCAGTTGAATGGCTTAGAGAATATGAGAGAGATAAGGAGAAGGAGTTTGCATAAATGTTCAATTCAAATGGGGAGTCTATGTTCGATGATCTAAAATTCTTTGACACCTATATTGAGAAATTTCCCATTGGGATGAAAATGAAAATTTTCCTTTATGATCTACCATTTTGGTAGCATCTTAAGATTTTCCAGTTACTAGATCCCATGCATATATTTAAAAAAATTTCATCTTCTTGATGGAGACACATATCATCTAAAGAAAGTGACACATTGGTTGTTAAGAGATATCTTATTTCTTCAAAAACCTAAAAGAAATATTGCCGAAGACAAGAAACTAGAGGAGAGGCTAGTCCCTCTTGGTCTTTCAAAGAAGGTGACGCCCCATGGATTTTAAAGAAATATGATATTTCTTTGGCAAAGGTAGTTATAATGAGTGTGAGGATGCCTTCTACATATGGGTATTTACTACGATGTTGCTTCAATGTGGAAGATTGTTTGTCAGGTTGAAATTGCATGACCATTTGAACCTTCTAAGAGTACACATGTCAAAAACATGATTTTATTATTATTTTTTATTTTTATGTAATGGGATATTTTATAATTAGTTTTTTTATAATGTACTATTTACTGTGCAGTGTCATTATCCTTTGCTCGTGCATGGGTGTTTGAACCATGAATTCCACCAAGACCTACGATGTGTCATATCTAAATTATTTTCATTTGTATGTTTGATCACATAAAAGGAGATTCATATTCCTAGCATTCCACGGTGGCGTCAAGAGATAGTTGAGATTGTTTGTATGTTTGAGAAGGAACTGGCAATGAGTTTCATGGACTTACAGGTTCATCTTATAATTCACCCAGTATATGAGGTTGAATTAATTTGGGTGGCTTCTTGTCGTTAGATGTTCTTCTTGGAGAGGTACATAAAGAAATTAAAAAAATTTATTCGCCAAAGGGAAAAACCCGAGGGGTCTATGGCAGAGGGGTATATATCATCTGAGTATTTCTATTATACCAATGAGTACATCAAGAAGATCGAAAACATACCAAATGTGGGGATTTGGGATAATGAAAGGGATGGAGAAAAAAGAGAAGAGACGCTTCTCGAAATGAATGGAAAGAGGTGCATGATAAAGAGTAAATGCAGGATTATCATTTGTCAAACTACTACATAATAACTATTCACACTGAAATTCATATTAATGCATATTTTTATATCGTGTGTATTATATATATATATAGGTTTTTTTTTCATCGGCGAATTCAGAAATTGAAGCCAACAACAAATTCATTCTTAACATTATGGAAGCGACACAACTTTAGGTCGCATTGTATGAACGGAAAACGAGAAAATGGGATAGTGAAAAGAATGCACTAAACATAGGGATTGGGTGAAAAAACGCGATAATTATAATTTAATTATATAATATTTAACTTCATACTACACCTTTGAGTTGTAGTATATATATATATATATATATATATATATATATAGAGAGAGAGAGAGATATATATATATATATATATATATATATATATATATATATATATATATATATATATATATATATTATTTTTAATTGTGTTTGGATTATGAGACACATTACACCATGATTTTTTCTCTTACTTTTATAAGTGCATTTGTTCCCAACTATGTGGGCATATGGACATCCTTTTTGCACATAGGATGTCGATGATGGATCCATGACACAATATTGTGGAGTGGAAGTCAAGTTTGACCAATATAGTCATGCTATTTTTTGTGATCAAAACCTAATGCAGGGGATGTTAGGTTACATTGGAAAGATACAAGAGATCATTCAAGTGGACTTATATTCAGTCCAATGTGTTATTTTTAGGTGCAAGTGGTGGTACACCTTTGATTTGAATAATTCAAAGGAAGATCGCAATAGTTGGGTGATATCTATCAACTCTAGAAAGATGTGGCATGAAGCTAGGGAGCCTTATGTTTTCCCAAAACACTGCAACCAGGTGTTTTTTTTTACCCAGATGTGTGGATAGGGATTGGTGGTTCGTATTAAGACATGATGCTAGATCAAAACATACTTTTGAGAACAACGATGTTATCATGCCAAGCGAGGAAGATAATCAAGGTAATGATAGTGGAGAGTGATACATATTTTTGGTATTTCATCATTTATACTATTGTTGTATGTTTTTGTTTTATTTATGTCACTAATTATATTTTTTTTATTCACCTTGTTGGCATTTTATATTATAATTGGTAATATCCACAAATGCTTTTACACGTTTTTTTGCAGTGGAAACAATTTTACACTTAAAAGTAAGTATTTCCAATTGTGTACAATACCTATGATAATAAGGATTCAAGGTCACAATCCTTCTCAAATAGGAAAATGAGAAGAAAATAGTGAATCTAGAAATAGCATTGAATATTTAGTCTTGATTTAGATACTTATTAGTCTATTAATCAGTTCACATGTTGTTTCTTCTTGTTTAGTTCAAAATCAATATAAATCATCATGTAGTGATAACTCTACGAGGACTTTAATAATGAAAAAATTGTGTATTAATGTAAGATTATATTTTTGACTTGAGATTTTTGACTTGAGAGGTAAAGTCATGATTACTATATTTAAATTACAATTTTTGCAACATAGTTTAAACTAAAAGGTGGTCTTATGAATGTATAAAATTTTGATTACATTTTTTATGGACCATAAGAGAAAAAATGGGCTTACATGGATGCATGAGAGGTTTTAATTTTTTCTTCATGGATAATGGAACAGTTTTGACTTTTATTTTCAATGGTAATTATAAATAAAAGTTGAATTAATAAATATTTTTGGTTAAGAATTAAAGGATAAATAATGTGATGGTGATTAAGAGGTGTTTTTTTTTTTTACTTTCAAATACACTTGGTGATGTATTTTTCTTTCCTATTTAGATTACTTAAAATAAATATATATTTTTATGTATTTATAAGTAAATTGTTTAAAATAGACATGTCTTTATCATTGTGAACATGATGTAATATTGGCTAGGAGAAATGTGAAAACATAAATTTTAGTGACTATCTCGTGATAAGTATGTGGAAAAAATAATATTTTTTGAGTTGTTCATTAAGAAATAATAAAAAAAATTATTTGTCAAAAGTTTAAATCTAATAAGTATCAATTAAATGTATTATTTAACTCATTTATTATTAAAAAGAGAACTAAAATAACACCAAAATGCTATATCTTTATTATTAGAAAAGAGTTCACTTGCCTCTTTAAGGGAGTACTTCCAATAGAGCAAATCCCCAACTCCAAGTAACTTCACAAGCCTTATTTTTACATTTCTTGATCATCATCTTTAGAGAGAGAAATTTCTTATTTAAATTGGTAATAATTGCTATAAATATTAAATTCAAATTTCTTGAAAATCTCATAACTTTATTAATAAATTAAATTTTATTAAAATATAATTTTTTAAGTTATATTAAATCTAAATTAATTATAAAAAATTTGAATTAAGTTTTTTAAATTTAAAAATAGATTGAATTTTATAACCCAATATTGAATTGGTCAAATTTTAGTTTTGAATAATTTATTATTATTATTATTTTATATTAAAAATTGAATGAGTTACACATTTTCGTCTTATTAAGAAGTAACTAAATTATTTTTTCTTTGATTATTTTTTGCTTGTGAGTATTGAAATATTTTACTAATTAAGTTAGATTGAATATGGATGAATTATATAAGAAATAGAAAAATATTTATTGTAATTTTAGAATCATAGTTTCATCCATACTAAACTTTGTAATTTATAAAAATATCTTTGCATTTTTTTTAAAGTATGTTGTTTTGCATGAAATTTCATATATAAAAGTTTGATATAAGTTCACCAATGCATAATCTATAATATTTATTATTTCATAAAAATAAACATCATGATTATAACCATCTAACAAATATAAACATCATCTAAGATACACATTTGAATTCAATACCATCATCTAGTTATATACACCTCTAACACATATAAACCTCATTAGCTAGCAAAAATTGATATGGATTGGATAATTATATTATTTTTCATCCACATCGATGGATTTGCAGTGGAAAAAGTGCAGGAATCAACTCACAGGACTATTTTTACCGGTGGGACCCAGTTTGGCGAAATAGGGTCTGAAACCTTCCGAGAGTGTTTTGAGGCATCAAATGATGTTTTTTGGGGGTAAGAAACTACCTCTTTAGTGCCACACCTTTTAATTCTATTACACACACAAATATATTTCCAATGACGTAAGAAGTGCATCAATCAGAGTTTGTATGCAAAAGTTATGCCACTCAGAAGTTGACCTTCATGTTTTCACACCTATAGTTCGGGAGGATGCCACATCAGCCCCCATTATTTATGGAAAAGTGACTAGCCACGTGTTTGTGATGTATAAGAATCTATAATATTCTATATTGTACCTCTATTTAAGAGTTGATGTAGTCAAAATTAACCACTAGTATGCTCTCGAGATGTGTTATAACCAAGCCACTAGGAGGAAGAGGCATTCCATCCTTTCGAGAGAATTTTGTTCCATAGCCGAGAAAAGATATCCAGGAGAGATACGAGGTAGAGAAAACAAAGAGGATTTGTGCGCTTTAACAGCCCATAGGCCACAAGCATTACTTATTTTTACATGCATCCATATTTCCAGACAAAGAAAAAGAGTGAAGCGGCCTCACCTTCCAGTTGTTTTTTCTCTCGAAATGGTTTTCCAGAGAACATATCTTGTGTCTTGTGTGTGTGTGTGTGTGTGTGTGTGTGTGTGTGATTATTTTGTTTTTATATAATTTTTTGGATAATTTCCATTTACATGAATGCACTAATTACAGTTAAATCTAGAGATCTTAAATTTTAATAAACTGTAATAGTGTAGAGTTTTAAAATTTTTAATATAATATTATTAGATCTCATTATGACTAATTGTCTAGTGGAATATCCACGACATTTTACGGATCAAAAATCTAATAATATAATAGGGAATCATCATCGTTATCACAACTAACAAAACACAAACAATGTAATCTAACATCATCACCACACACATCCTCAAATTAATATACATATCATGTTAGATAATCGTTATCACATACACATCTATCTGCAGGCACATTAAATGAACATATCTAACATGATCTAACAATATAAAAATCAATACCAACATATAAATTAAGTACATAAACATGAAAAAAAAACAATATATATATATCAATTCAAATAATTGCAATCAAATATCTGATACATTAGACATAGTAGTGTCATCCTGGTCTGTAGTAGAAGATGATGGATGGTCAACTACTACTTCAACAGGTGTCGAACTCACAAGTGGAGGAGGAGGTGTTTGGTCTGCAAAAAAAGGCGATGGATAGCCAACTACAACCTCAACAAGGTCTCGTGAACTCTGAGGCAGAGGAGGAGGTGGATAGTATACTCTGTCAGGAGAAACATAAGGCACATCCTCTAGCTCTAGAATATCATCATCAAGTGACTGAGGAAGTGCACTACCAGAAGGATCATCAATACCTTGATTTCCATGATCAATCATCGACACCCTGACGACCATGATTTGATGGGGTAATACTACCATAAGCATCATGATCACCACCCCCATGATCATGATCATGATTACCACTTTCATCATCATGATCATGATCACCACCCTCATCATCATGATCAACACCCTCATCTAACGTGATTTTTTCTACATGCCCTTCATCCCTCATCTCTACCAGTATCCTACTAGCTCTGGTGATATGAAACATAAGAGACATCATCTCATGCGTACAGTCCGTGTAGTGATCTATGAACCTAGGATTTGTGTTGATACCTGGAGCCCTCACAGGGTAGACTCCCTCCTCAACCAAAACTCTAGCCAATCTATCACAGTAGTCCATCTGAAATCATAGGCCAACCCTACAGCCTTGGATTCCCACAACCCCCTGAGGATGTGCCTCGCCCTCTTGGGCCTCTCCCATCTCCTTATCTCCTCCATATGGTGGGGGAGGAGGCATGTCCCTATTGAATGTTTCCATGTATACAAAATACATAGTACACAACAATAATTTGACAATTTCATTAAACAATTTAATAAAACAAGTTAAAGAACATGATAGAATAAATTATATTCTAATTAATTAAATTAATAAAAGAAACTAGATCAATTTAAATAAAACAATAATATTACCTCTATCATGTGATGGCTCAGCCTATGTGAAGAGGATGTTGGGACACTATCTCTGTTATGCGGAATTATGAATTACGGATAAAACATTCTTCCCTAAATGTGGCGATATGCATTTATAACAACAGGTTAAAGACTTTGCAGATACTTTTCCTAACAGTAAATAGACACACAGAATAGATGAAGAAACCTACTTGGAGTCCAAGCGCTTCCAATTCTCCTTATGTCGCTCTTTCTGTAGCTTCAAATCCAAGCTAGATCACCAAAATATTTCCTACAAGAATGAACACTAAACAGCAAAGAGATAGCAATATACAAATGCCTATTCAACTTATCCAGTTAAATCAATGAAACATGAACCATATACATCAGATAAGAATTCATAACATGAAAGAAAGAAGCTTATACATATACATATGTGGGAAAGTAAACAGCAATATTTATTAATGGATAGAAGGGGAGGTGACAACCAATGATTAATTTGATGTCACCATCTCCAGCATCATCCCATCCTCATCACAATGAACATCTCTCCAGTAGCATATCACTCAAATCAATTCCTCAATTGAAATTCCACCAGCATTTCTCTACTCAAATTCTTCCTTACCAAGCATTAGGATCTATGCTCAATTTATAGATGAGTTGAAGGTAGTTTTACAAACAATGACTTTCTAATAATAGGCAAGACATGTTCCCAAGCTCAAAGGTATCAAATGGACACGTGGATTCAAATTTTGACACATATGCACTCTTCTAGAAGGCACTAGCCAAGTGGAGATTCCAGAATAATGAGAATTTCGCTCCCAATTTACCAATGCACCCTTGAGTGTCGAGAAGTGCTTTGCAGACCACATTTTAATGGAGGTACCTGCATATGCAATGCACTTAACCCCTTGTGAGACTTCATTGGTGATCTCATACGTGTTATAATGTATACTTCAAAACTTGGAAACCTTGCAATGGAAGTCAAGAATGATTTATATTTTTTCTTTGGCTTAGAGCATATAGAAACTGAAATGATAGGGGATGACAGACCCTATTCATTGGTTCTGGGGATGATGTACAGTTAAACTAGGTCATTGGGAATGGTGCCCAAATTGACCTATAAGAGATTTCCCCCTAAAGCATGAAGTCAGAATAATAATAACAATTTTTTGAATGAGATTCTTTACACTGTAATGGACTGGAGCTGAAGAGGAGTGGTGACCTGCATCAATATTACAATACATTACATCATGATATATCCTCTTGATCATAAATTTTTGAGGGAATACATTCCCATTCTCAACACATAAACTTTCTAGTAACATGTACATAGTGCAAAAAGTCGTCTACATTGGAATGTTTCCCAATACATACATGCCTATAGATATAGGCCCATGTTCGGATGACGATCTGTATGTAAGGTCACCGTACAGATGATGTGTAAAAAAATCCTGAAATCATAGTTTGGATGGCTAAAACTAGATCCAGGGTCTTCTTATCTCGTTCACTTGATCATTCCGGTACAAGTCTAGCCATGCAAATATATGATTTCTAGTCGAACATGGAAAGACATCATTTGATTACCAGCCAATGATGTGAGTTGTTAACAAACGTGAGAGAACCACCATTGATCTCAATGGCCCTCAAGGTACTGTAGCACATTTCGTAAGGGGTGAATAGATGATTTGATGTCGAACGCCAAACAAAAATTTTCGGTCAAAAATCCGGAAGCGAGGATCTTGTCGATGATGTAACAAGCCTCATGGTACTGGAATATGATGTTTCTAGGTGAACTTCCTGGATGATGATTTATCATCGACAGGAAGCCACTTTTTCGCGAAACGAGAGTTACTAATTTTGGAGAAAAAGGATGACTTGATATAGCAATGTTTAGGGATGACTGTCATGCAAATGAAGGTTTATGAGTATTGCAGAAGGATGGGTATTCACTAGATGACTTCTCTTGAACATATCGGTGACACTGAGATGTGATGGCAACATTGACCCAAAACCGAAGTGAAGGTATAATGAAACATAGGTATGAATGGACCGTCAAGAATATTACCCAACCCAAACAGTCACAGTGATGGAGTGAAGTGTCATGTTCAAGAGCGAACTGCTATTGTAAAAAAAAATTGTTCACTTTCCCAAATTTTCCCCGACCATTTGTCGACCAATACCTCTTTATTTTTTCACAAGCTTGAGGAGGATAACATTTTCTTGATCTATAATTCAACCCTTCGGGTGAACAATGTATCGCTATTTAATAATTTAATGAGTCTAGCGATGAATGAAACTCGATTCTTGCCATGATTGACAAGCCCGCCGCTATTTTATTTTTTAATGAGCCTAATGACAGTGACAACCTAATCATTTTTCATATTTAGAGAGTTTGAAAAAGAGGACAAAAAGAAAACTCCATAGGTACTTTTTCGTAAAGTTGTTGCTCAGATCCAAAAAAGTGTAAAATAATATCTGAGAGAACCTCTTTAGTCTTGTTTGACCAAGGCATTTTTTTTTTGTAAATAATCTATCTCGGTCCGAAAAATGGTTAAACTTATACTGAGTAGATATCAATTCATTTACTTTTACGAGCTCGAAAAGACAAGTGCTCAGTAATCTTTTCACATTATCGGAGTCTAAAAAGAGTTGAAAGAAGACTCCAGGGGTTCCTTTTTCATCATTATCGAAGCTAAAAAAAGACATAAAAGTGTTCTTCAAGTCCTTTTTCATTTTTAACAAAGCTCGAAAAATAAGGATAAAAAGTATGTTTTGTGGTAAAATCATTCTCAAAATAAATCTACATGACTAATTTGTTCATCAGTTGTAAAACCTGTTCAGAACAACATCAAATAGATTAAAAATACCTGTTTCATGATAAAAATATAATAAAACCATAGTCATAGCAATAAATATTCATTGCAAACAGTCAAATGACTAAATAAAAGGAGTTTTACTATTCATTTTTACCATTCAATACTTACCATTTGCATTTTGGAGCTCTGAACCTGTTTTTGCCCTCGAACTTCAGTAGCTGATTACGATTGATTCTATGGATGGTTTTCATTGCCATTTTATCTAGGTTAGTGCCATGAACCTTCTCTTTCTTTCAGTAATCATTTCATTTCCTTTCATTGCAAATTTTAGGGTTTTGAGCCCCTTAGGGTAAATTTTTCTTACAAAAAGGGCAACGTGCCCTTGGGCATCGAAAAGTGCTTTGTGTAGCAGCTAAAATGAAGGCTAGCTGCATATTAAATGCATTCTCCCTTGTTTAGGACTGCATTGGGCGCAATATTCATTTTTTATTCTTGCACTATGCTCAAAAATTTTCTAATTTTTTGCATTGAAGGGAGTCTAATGATTCTTATGGTTATGTTTCAGGATTTCATCGAACTATAATGACGATTACATGGAGAGAAAGATATCATGAAGAAAACAATATGGTTTCCCTAAATGATCAGAGTACAGTAAGAGCCCTAACAGATTGTGGCTTGTTAAAGTATTTCTGTTTGTCAGGGATGAGGCAACAAATAGAATTGTTGGATTTCCTAGTTCGAGCATGGAATCCAGCTATCGATGCATTTCAAATTAAGAAAAAAGTGGTTCCTATAACATTGGAGTATGTATATTTTCTCACAGGTTTGTTGAGGAGAGGCTTGCCCATTTCCCTTTCAGGGTCTGCTCTTGGAGGAGAGACTGTGAAAGATTATATTTTGTAGCATTATTATCCAGGGGTAGAGCCAAGAAAATATGGGAAGATAAAAATCTGGGATGTTAGATATTTTCCTTTGAGAACCATTCTTTTCACGATCACAAAACTTGTTGGCACTGTTACACTAAATGTAGCAAAAAGATCATATATGCAGTATGCGCTAGAGTGCATGGAGCCAATAGTGTTCAACTAGTCTGAAGTTTTACTTTCTCAGATAAAAGAACAACTGAACAAGGAAAAGGGAGGAAGGAAGAAAAACTTCATTTATGTTTTGATCCTCATTTTGTTTGTCTTAGAACAGATTCCACTGATGTAGCCTCAGCATGTGACGCTGGGTGTGTCTAATCCTAGAGATCCAAGGATGCAGAGATGGGTAGAACTAATGGGTAGGCATTCAGGCCAATCTACCATCATGTTCTCAACTTCGTTCTTCACCTGGTTCAAGCTACATATTGTCACCATCGATGAGTATGCATATGCAGGCGTTGATTTTCGAGGGGATCCAGACTTAGCCATACCAGAAGACGCTCAGTGGGGTGCAATAGATAAGAATGTTTTGACCATGTTTTTTTATTTTTCTAAGGTTTATACAATGCTTTTGTATTTTTGATGTTTACCCAAGACTAAACTAAAGTTTTAAAGTAATGCAGATGTTGGTCGAGTTCAACCAGTGGAGGAACCAGAGCATGGAGCAAATGAGCCAGTAGAGAGGATTGTCGAGAGAGTAGTCCTTCAGGATCTAGACATGGCTGAGACTCTGACTAAGCTTCGACAGCACATAGAGGGGTTGACCTTCGAGATTCCAGATTGTCGGATCGAAAAGTTACCCATGTGACTGTAGTGTCACACTATAGGTGTTCCTAACCATTGGATGTGATTACTGCGTAGGATACCAAGATCTATAGCATTTTACCATGAGAAAAACTAGCTTACTTTTGACATGTTGGATACATTTTGAGGTCAGATGACCAATGTGTCTTAGGCACAAAATTTTGTAAAAACCTATAATTATCTATCTATTTGACTTCAGTGTTTTCCTATGTTTATTATGCAATCCTATTAAATTATGTGAATGTTTTCCTTACATGTGTTGCAAATGTCTGTCTAAAACTTGATTAGCCAAAGAATCATTCAATGTGTTCAAATTTCTGGAAATGTGTTGATATTGAATAAAATCAAAGTGTCTTTCCAAAAGTCAAACTCTTAGGAATAAACGATGCAGTGTTGGATTTATAACTGTATAAACACTAGTAAGTTGTAATACCACAAGTTGTGAGTCTAACCTTATGATAATCCAGTTAATACCAAATGAAATGGCATCAAAGAGAAGTTCAATCAATGCGCTATACTCGACGAAATTATTTATCGATCTACCAATACAAATCCCTTGAAAACTCACTAATTCGTCATTCAGAGAAAAAATGGCCCACACTGCAAAGGATAGATTCTACGTACTACGACTAGCACCATCAGCATATCCAAAAAATCCAAAGATTCAGACATCTGCGATGAAATGTAAAGTGGATTGCTAACATCAAGAAAAATCTAAAAGCAAACTAAGATAGTGAATGAAAATTAACAACATATATATACAATATAATACAAAAAAACACTACGCTCATGATTAAGCATAGTAATGTTTCAGATACAACCCATTTCTGGGTTGTGCCAACGGAATTCCATTGTAATCTACTAACTCATAGGCACCCTTAGCAAGAACTCTTTTGGAAATATAGGGGCCATGCCATAATGGTTCAAATTTTCCTGTACCTATTACATCATCTTCTTGATCATAAAGAGGGACCAAGTCACCCTCTGAGAAAATGCGAGGCTGGACATTTTTGTCATATTGCGCCTTTATACATATCTTTTGCGCTTCATTGGCTAATTGGGCTTCATGACACATTTCATCAAGATGGATGATTTTAAAAAGACACTCTTCTTCTTATGAGGTGGCAGGTAACAAGTCGATTGCGAGTTTTAAAGATGTATTTCACATTGGATAGGCAAGATAGCTTCCAAACAATACACCAATTGAAAAGGAGTAAATCTGGTTGCATTTCTCACCGAATTTCGATACGCCCACAAGGTTGAGTACATGATAAAGTTCCAGTTTCTTTTATGAACTCCTATCATTCATTGAAGCATATGTTTAAGAATCTTGTTGATAGCCTCAACTTGTCCATTTGATTGTGGATAATAAGGAGTAGAATTATCATGTGTCAATCCTAACTTGGCAGTCAATTCAGTCATCATATGGTTGCGAAAATTCTTCCCATGATCTGTAAATATAGCTTGTGGGACCCCAAACCATGCAATAACATGATTAAAGAAAAATAGTGCAGTTGTCTGTCTTATGTTGTTCAATGTAGGCATCGCTTCGGCCCATTTGGTAAAATAGTCTACTGCGACAATAATATAGCCATGCCCCCTAGATGAATGAGGGTTACAGGTCATGAATTCAATACCCCATTTCGAAAATGGTCCCACAGATACAACAGGATGCATTGGCGCTGGCTGTTTGTGGATTTTACGATCAAAAGTATGGTATGCATGACAACTTCTGACCACGAGGATGCAGTTGCGAAATATTGTAGGCCAAAAGTAACCGGCACGGAGTATCTTCTATGTTGTAGTGTATCCAGACAAGTGTCCACCACAAGCCCCAACATGAAAGTCATTTAAAACCTTTTCGACCTCCTCATGAGTGAGGCACCTCCTTAAATTTGTATCGACACCATGACAATAAAGTGTATCACCGACTATCAGATAATATTTGGTTTGGTATCGAATATGTCGTTGTTTAGAGCGAGAGGTATCAAGCTGAAAATTTTGATTTTGGAGATAAATGATGAAATCTCCATACCAAGGATCAGATAATCCAATCAAAAACAGAGACTCATCAGGAATTGATGGTTCCAACGTAGTAGCAGTACTATTAGAGGGAAGGTCACAAAGAAGCTCATCCAAAACTAAATACTTCTTTGACTTGGATTTGATGAATTCCAAATCAAATTTGTGCAAAATTACAATCCATTTTGAATATTTTCCCCCCAGTAATGGACATGATAAGATATAAGTCATGGGGTTGCAATTCGAAACAAAAATGGTCTTTCGGAACAGGATATAGTGGCGAAATATTTGGATAGCTTGAACGGCTACCAAGGCAAGCTTTTCTACGTATGAATACTTAACTTCCGTATCATTGATATTTTGACTCAGATAATAGATTGTATGTTCTATCTCATTTTATACTTGGATCAATACCATAGCAATGGTTGTATCAGCTGTGGTGATATATAGGAAATAGTAATTTTGATCATTATGGGGATACATTAATGACTCCCGGACAAGAGTATCCTTGACAGCATCAAAAGAAGCTTGCACAACTTGGTCCCAATGGAAGGGAACCCCTTTTTTCAATAGTCGAGTAAATCCTTTAGCCATTTTGGTGTAGTTGGGAATGAACCTTCTTAGGAAGTTAGCCTTTCCTTGAAGTTTTTGTATCTGAAATAAATTTGATGGCACAGGCAAATCAAGAATGGCCTAGACCTTCAATGGGTCGATTCAAATTCCTTCTTTTGAGACTATGAATCCAAGAAAACAACCATAACAAAAAAAAACACACATTTATGTGGATTGAGGGATTTTTTGTAGTGTCAGCAGCGTAAAAAGATGGCTCTCAAATGCATCGGGTGATCAATCCAATTTCATGAATGCACTGGTAAATCATATAGATAAGGTTGAACAATGTGATTGATGTCATTGAAAGCATCATCCATTGCTCTCTGAAATGTTTCCCCAGCATTATTTAAGCCAAATGGTAGTTTCCTATAAATGAATGTGCCCCAGGGACAAATGAATGATGTCTTATGTTGATCCTCTGGGTGGATATTGATTTGATTGTAGCTAGAAAATCCATCCATGAATGAAAATATTTCACATCCAGCACAATCATCAATGATCTGGTCGATAAATGGAGTGGGATAGTTGTCATTTGGACAAGCCAGATTGACATCCCGGTAATCAATGCACACTCTAATGGTTCCCTATTTTTTCATGATAGGAACGATGTTGGAAACCCACTCAGTTAGTGAAACATGGTAAATGAAAAGAACACGCAAAATTTTCTCAACTTCTACTTTAATGGCAATGGCCTTCTTTGGATGAATAGGACGACGACATTGACGCACCAGTTTGACATCAGGATACATATTAATAGTGTGTTCAACAATACTAGTATCTATGCCTGGAATTTCCTCGTAAGACCAAGCAAATACATCACGGAATTCATGAAATAGAGAGCAATATGTTTCAATTTCTGTTGGAGAACAAGACACACTGACATGCATATTTTCTACTACGTCAGGTTTGGTCGAAATATCGATAGAAATGGTTGCTTCAATATTTGAAAATTTTTCTCAGAATCGATTGCATTAATAGGTAAAGAATTCGAAAAGAATTTTTTGATTGATGGGTGATATAGTTCACTAAGATAATTTACTTCATAATCAGGAAGATGGGAACGATGATGATAGTCTTCCCACGGTTCTCCTTCTGACATCATAGTTTCCAAAATATTCTCATATGTCAAGAAATTTGAGGAAAAAGGATCAGATGGAGTACCAAAATCTGAGGAACTATCAACCCAAACAACTGGTGTCACTGATTTCAGATTCGTCACCCAAGCTAGATAGATTGATTTCTATTCCAGATCAATAGGGCTAGGTGGCAAAAACCCATCCAACGTAACAATTTCATAATCACTTGTTCTCTTCCTTAAGCTAAATGGAGTCCAAGAGATCATGTAGCAGATCTCTATACTTGCAATTTTTGCCGATGTCATTGGCGGAAGTAATGCAAAGGTTCCCATGAGAGTGGAATCCTTTAAGAGTCTTACACCAATGTTCTGAAGTGCCAGTTGGGGTGCGTGAACAAATGGAACACTTCCAGTTACCTGCAAAGTGGAGGCAAAGAAGGATAGCTAATTGATGACTGTGATTGTACCTTTATATGGAAAGGCGACCATTCTAAAATATGTAGAAAAAATTGCACTCATAGCATATACCCATGGCCTTCAAAGTATAATATTATAGTCAAGGGGTCTGTCAACAACCTCGACATCAACATTCACTGTTTTTCCCCCCAATTCAACGTGCAAGTTATTAATAATACCACAAGGTTTATATGTACATCCATCGAAAGCCTTCAACGTCATTGATGATTGAGATAAGTGCGGCGAGCCAAGTGACTTCCAACAATTTAGAGACATAATTCATGTAGATTCTCCCTCATCAATAATAGTGCGATGAACAAGGTGATTGAGAACATTTACTTGTATGGAGAATGCCAATTCTACTGGTAGTTGTGGCACATAGCCCGTATGATTAAAGACGACAAGATTTGAATCAATCGGATCAATTCCACCAATGGTCGACAATAAAGCCTCTTTTTGGGAAGGACAATTTTTTAATACCTCAAGAGCAGACATAGCTGAAGGGGATTGAGCCAAATATTCAACTATATTATAATTTTTATCAGCTCTTGCTCCAGGATTATATGTCGATTTGTGAATTACTCTTTTAGGTGGCTTAATTGTCAATTCAAGAATAGCAGTAGGCGGTACCGATTCCGTAGAAAGATTTGTAGTTGAGGAAGTAGGTTGATTAGTTGCCTGACTACCATAATATTTATTACGTGTTGACACCAAAATATATGTTAAAGGTTTTGTGACAGATAACATAAGTACTTGGGAACTAGAAGGTGGATCCGTAGCAACCAAATTTGTGTCTAGATTCGGAAATGGATCTGTCAACACAGCTGATGCATGGGAAGTCTTAATGATTTTTGAGACTTCAGCACGGTGAGAAAAATCCCGAAAAAAGAGTTCCTCATTACAGATTATGCATAGATAACTAGGTTTCCTAGGTCCAGACATTTGATCATATGATCTTTCCTGTGGGTTAGAAGTTTTCTTTTTCTTGTATTTCCCTTTTTTCTTACTTCCAGGTTGCTTGTCACTTTTTCCCTTTTCATATGACATGGCATGGATTTCGGAAGAAGGCGCAAGATCAGATGCAGTAGCGTGATGTGTTCTTGAAGTACCGATCATACCATCTTCAGCATGAGAGTCCTTTGATGGAGGAGGAACAGTAAAATTAGACCTCAACGCATTAGGAATTTTCTCATAGAGCATGCCAGACTGAGTATAAATCAAGTCTAAATATTGGGCACAAGAAATAGCCTGATATTCAGTGACGATGCCACCCTTAGCCACATCCTCAGTTATAGATGGTAACAGGAACTTAATGAACCACTCAGCAAGGAGTTGATCAGGAACAAATGTCTTAACCATTCTACGATGACGACGCCACTCATGAATATGATTAGAAATGTGAGTAGCATTATTATATTTAAAATTTGTCAAGAGTTCCATTCCAGTTTCATATCGTATGGGTAACTGGAAGTGATTCAAAGCGACAGTAGCTAGGGCAATGAAACTATCAAAAGAAGCTCTAGGTAATTTAACATACCATTTTGCAGCTAGACCAGTGAGCATACGCTGGAAATGACGTAGTCGAACAAAGTCATCATTCAATGAGTTTGATGAACACCACAAATGATAAGTCATAACATGAGTCGATGAGTCTTCTGCAGGGTTTCCATTGAACTTAGGAATATCTAAGGGTAATTTGTGATGTATCACCAGCAACCAAGGAGCATAGTTGATTGGATCCCTGGTTAGCCGATTTAAATTTGGTAACTCTAAAGTTGCAACAAAGGGAAACTATCTATTAAGGTTAGGTTGAGCATAGCCAGGGTATGATGGAATTTCTTGACCAACAAGCCTTTGAGCACTAGCATAAGGAATCTGCTGCTAGTAACCCAGATAGGGGTTGTTTTGATAAGAAAACTCTTGAGGATTATGTTGACCAAAACCTGGATATGGTACTTGTTGAAATGAAGGTTGAGGTATTTGTGCTTGAGGCTGCCAAGGGGTCTGTCCACCAATGTTATAACCCAAATTAGAATAACTTGGATTTAGTTGAGGATAAGCATAACCTGGTTGTGGCTGTGACATCCCATAAAATGGTAAACTAGCTTGTGAATATATGATTCCAGGTACAGGTTGTTGTTGTAAATTAGTTGAAGGATTTGGATTCTGTCGACCCAATACTTGATGGTATTGAGTTGAAGGACCCACCTTAAACGATTGTTGTACAACATTTTGATTATGTACTAGGGGTAAATATGTATTAACAAGTGGAAGTGATGTGGGTGTAACGGGCTGAACTGGTTGATACGAGTGTACAATCGTTTGTGATTGGATATGCAAAGTGGGCTGCCATTAATAAACATTCATTTCGACATAAAGTGACGAAGTACTGTCAAAGTGGGTGACCAAAGCTTTCCCCCCTGCATGAGGACGATAATAAGATGGAAAATATTGTTGTCCAAATGTAGGGAGTCTAGTTGATATGGTACTGGATGGAATAGACCCAGAAGGACTAGCTTGATATTGCCCTGATGAAGTGTATAAAGAATCAAGCCATTCAGTACTCACTATAGGTTTACCAGTTAGAATACCAGGCGATGACATTGGTGAAGTCCATGGGTTTGAAGATGCACCAGAAAAAATTCCAGATAAATATTTATAACCTGATGGAACCAAAGGGCCACCATGAAAATATGATTCTGGTGAAGTTGTAAACATCGACGGGGTTGTGAGTGCAGGTACTGACATAATTGGAAAAGATCGCCCAACCAAATATGTTGGCTCGGGCATGGTTACTTGACCAAATGTATACCCTTTTGAATCGAAGAGAATATGAATAGAACATGATCAACAAAAGAAAAGGGTGGTGATTGAGGAAAAGACTCGTATAGGTGAAGATCCTCCCCAAAATGGTTCGGAGTTAAAGGTGTCTCGTCTTGTGGGATTTCTTCAATCGAAATCAAACCAGGTGAAAGTACTTCACCGTCAGGCCCAAAGTATATTTCAGGTGGTTGACGATGTGATATGGGAGACTCAATGGCTACATAAATTTGTGGGATGACCAATGGATGAACAACTTCTGGTTATTCGACTTCGGGATTCAGATTTACTGGAAAAGAAGAGACAGGATCTGGATCAGCTTCTGGTTGAACAATGTCAGGTTCATGAGGTATGGTCTCACTGATTGGATGGATCGTGACCACGGGTAGCTGTAAGGACTCTGCCTCGATAATAGTAGATTAAATAGGATAGGTATAAAAAACTTGTGTTGACTTTGGTATATGGGAAGATGATGCTTCACCAGAGGTACTAATAGTATTGGTTTCGGTAGGGTGATGTCACCTTTTTTGTCTAGAAGTAACTTCTGGTGGTAAAGGTGGTTTCAATGCTAGTCTACACGAACGACGAGGAAAATGATTTTTTTCTTCCACGATGACTGATTTATTTTAACCAAAAACAAATAAACAAAATAAAATGGTAATGCTAGGAAAAAGTTTTACCAAGAAAATGTGAACTGCAGAATACCTCCTGGTGAACCAAGAAGTATGAGCAGGCAATCTCCCCAAATGTTGTGTTTGGTGTGTCACAATTTACAAGGCGGCCGACTTGGTTCACTATGGATGGTTAGCAACCTAAAGTTGTCCTCCAAAATATACCCAAAGGTATGTGGAGAACCAAGTCTGTATTAGCGTTGTCTAATGCGAAACCGCACAGTGAGAGAACCCCTTTATACTTTTTGTATTGTAACACCACCCGATATACCCGAAAGTACATGGATGAGCTACGATATAACTACGTACGTGGAGTGAGGCATCACACTCGAAATGTATCGCAGACAATTAACGACAGTTGCTATGTTTTCTGACACCGGAACATGTCTCTAGCCTAGAGCTTCTAAATGTTATCGTTATGGTTCCAATGCTTTGTTAGATAAATTGAGATAAATTTTAAGTTGATCTTGTTTATCAATTTTCCTTTCATGGTTCACCGCAATGATGTATTGGAGATTAGTAAAATGCAAACTAAAATGATAAGAAATCTTTTCACTTTTAGTTTTTCAATGAAATCCTAGCTACTAGAGGGAAAGAGAAATCAATTTGAGATCAAACAATCAAAAAGCACAAACTAAAATGCAGTTTTCCTAATTGTTCCTATGCAAAACACACAATCCACTACATGCAAATGCAGGTTTTTCTTTGCAGTCCCTTTAATGTGAATGCAGAAAAGGAAACTAAGTGCATCAAATCAATAAAAACAAATTCCTTTTACTTTGAGAAATGAGGAATAGAACAACAATTCCTTTTTTTAGGAAAAATGAAGATTTTAACTACAATTTCTCCTATAGGAAACGAATAATTTAATGACAATTTCCTTTTCAAAAGAAAATGGATCTAATGCATCAATGAAAATACTTTGAAATTAATTCTTCAATGATAAAGAAAAACACTTTAAATAAACATTGAACAAACTTTTCTTTCAAAGGAGGAAGAGGTAGGTAAATTCATTGGTCAATATGAGGTATCAGGTTCTTTAAAACACAGCAAACAACAAACTGAAAGAAAATGCAATGAAAAATTTAATGGAATTTGGTTAATTCTAGGGGGCAACAAAGTCTCTAAGGGGAGACAGTGCATTGCAACGCACCCCTAAGTGGGAGACAGTGCTATGAAAAGCACTGTGTCCTGTTCAACAGTGGGTTGGGCACAGCAGAGAACAAAAAATTCAACTGTAAAACAAACTTATAATGCAAATTTTGATTTCAAAAAGCCTAATATTTCAGAGTAAATGCTACTGGGTTGATAACAGAGGAAAATGGAGGCAAAAACACCAAGGATGAAGGGTAAACTCCCCAGTGAAGTCACCAATTTGTTATGCGGAATTATGAATTACGAATAAAACATTCTTCCCTAAATTTGGTGCTATGCATTTAGAACAACAAGTTAAAGACTTTGCATATACTTTTCCTAATAGTAAATAGACACACAGAACAGATCAAGAAACCTACTTGGAGTCCAAGCGCTTCTAATTCTCCTTCTGTAAATTTTGTTGTAGCTTCAAATCCAAGCTAGATTGCCAAAATATTTCCTACAAGAAAGAACACTAAACATCAAAGAGATAGCAATATACAGATGCATATTCAACTTATTCAGATAAATCAATGAAACATGAACCATATACATCAGATAAGAATTCATAACATGAAAGAAAGAAGCTTATACAAATACATATGTGGGAAAGTAAACAAAAATCTTTATTAATGGATAGAAGGGGAGGTTACAACTAGTGATTGATTTGATGTCACCATCTCCAGCATCATCCCAGCCTCATCACAATGAACATCTATCCAGCATCATATCACTCAAATCAATTCCTCAATTGAAATTCCACCAACATTTCTCTACTCAAATTCTTCCTTACCAAGCACTAGGATATGTGCTCAATTTATAGATGAGCTGAAGGTATTTTTACAATCAATGAATTTCTAATAAAAGGCAAGACATGTTCCCAAGCTCAAAGGTATCAAATGGACACATGGATTCGAAGTTTGACACATATGCACTCTTCTATAAGGCATTGGCCAAGTGGAAATTCTGGAACAATGAGAATTTCACTCCCAATTGACCAAAGCACCCTTGACTATCGGGAAGTGCTTTGCAGAGAACCTTTGAATGGAGGTACATGTGTATGCAACGCACTTAACCCCTTTAGAGACTACATTGGTGAGCTCATAGGTGTTATAATATATACTTCAAATCTTGGAAACCTTGCAATGGAAGTCAGGAATGATTTGTCTTCGTTCTTTGGCTTAGGGCATATAGAAACTGAAATGATAGGGGATGATAGACCCTATTCATTGGTTCTGGGGATGATGTCTAGTTAAACCAGGTCATTGGGAATGGTGCCCAAATTGACCTATAACAGTCTCCAATAAATCCCCACGTATGGAAATGACAACAACATAAATGCATGCTCATCCACTAGCTAGTAGTGCTAGTGCCTGGGAAAAAATCCTGGTCAAATACTCTGGCAGGCCCCTCTTGGGCATCATTTTCCCCCACATGCACATCTAGACCTCAATGGCCGACCTAGGAGGGCCGCGGTCAAATGTAGGTCTCGTCTCTGGAAACCTCTCAAAAAATAAACAAAAAGTCTCTAAAGCGAAAGGGAAGGTCGCCCTCCCATGTATTAAAACAGAACATCTATCTAAATCCATGCAAAACTACCTCAAAAAATTGGCAAATCATATGATATAACGTGGTGCCTAAATCAATGAATCGACATAATACAAAAGAGGGCAAATAATGCACTTCCCATCACTACTAAAGTGTGCAATGGTGGTGACTAATAATGAGAGGCATCTAACCTCCTGTGTATAAAATGAATAAATAGGTATTTGTCTACCACACACCTGAAAATATGCTGAACGGATTTCATGAGGCCCAACATATCTCTGAGTGTAGGTAATATGACTCTCAGCTGCAACCCCATGGGGGACATCAAGGAACTGGGAAAAGTCCTCCCTTCTCCTAGATAGGCTAGTGATAAATTATATATCCTCCTCATAGGTCCTATATCATGCCCTAGGACCAACATGGAAACCATACTCCTGAGCACTCCATCAACAGATCATATGCTTCAATGTTACACAGTAATTTGTCACCATCCCTGAAATCCCCATCTCACCCATTGGAGGGTCGTTTATGTGACCAATAAGTAGTGGCATGCCTTGAAAATACCATCATTGCATCCCTTGCCATGAGGACAACATTCCTTCTGTCGATCATTTCCTGAGTAGACCCCTAAAAACACCTGTTTTTTCCTTGGCACTAGTAGCCCGTTATGTCCTCGCGCCAATGAGGAAAATTAACACTGAGCCCACGCCAATTGGTGCTCTGTCCCAGTTAAGCACCTGCGCCAATCTGCTTATGGAAAGTTTTTTTAAAAAAGAGGCGAAGTTTCACTTACAACAACTTCGTGGATGAGTCATGAGGAATGGTTTCGACTGAATAACCACGACCTTCCTCCTTTGGCCTCTTGTTTCCACCTTATGGGGAACCTCCCAAGGGATAAGGCCTCCCTTCCACTATTGTAGGGAACCATCTTCCATTGACGAAAGGGCTGAATGGTTGAGCCTAAGTAGTCTTGGTAGCCTGAATAGAGTTGAATCAATTATAAGGAGATTATCGTCAGACAGCCGAAGAGAGAGAGACTTGTCCTTGTCCCGACAAGCTTTACCGAGATGTACTCCTCTGTCGACCCGCCGAAGGAAGATCCAGCGTCAGAGCTCAGGTTGTATCTTTCTTTGTTCTGATTAATAATAAGAGACTTCGATTATGGTTCCACTCAGATGTTTATGTTTTAAATTATGAGTTGTATCTTCTCTGACCGATACATAATTGCATGTATTAGGTTTTACACTTGTTTGTTTGTTGTTTCTTCTTGTACGTGCAGGTGGTCGATCGCATCGAGCGGGAGAATTGTGATCTGCCAAAGCAGGGAACGGAAGCGCCATCTTCTCCACAAACGACGACAGCGTAGGACTTAAGGTAGGCCTCTTGTCGCATCTTGGTCTTTTGCAATTAGGAACTTGTGTCTTAGCGTGACTCGGTTGTTGCTAGACCCGATCTGGCTAGTAGGAATCGCCTCTATCCACATAGGGGATTTACCTCTCCAACAAACTGGCGACTCCACTGGGGAGGCATTGATTGGAGTTTGTCTTGTCTTTTCGGTTGATTTTTGTCTTTGTCTTCTTGATCAGCTCTTTTGGTTCGCTTTTTTCTAGTGTAAAGCCTCTGTTCCACCCCAGAGGATCAGATCTGACCTCTGCTCTTCCGAATTTTCGTCTTTTCATGGTTGGCTTGATTGGCGCGGTTTCTACCCTGATAGTCGCGCCCATTGGCGTTTTTTTCCAGTTCATCAATCACGCCATCCCCTGTCTGGCACAGATTATAGCCAGACAGGCACGCCATCTCTTGTAGGTGCTAGGGTTTTCCCTTCTTCGGAAGTTTATTTTGGTCAGTACTTTTCTTCTAGGTTTGTTTTAGATTTTGCTTGAAGTGGTGAGTCTGGTCTTGGTTGGGAGAAATTCTTTGTTTTTTCATTTTCAGGCATTGGCGCTTGTTGTCAGTTAGCAACCCGCGCCAATTTGTTATTGGCGCTAGTTGTCAGTGAGCAAGTCGCGCCAGTTGGCATTAGTTGTTAGTGAGAAAGTCATGCCAATTTTAGGGTGTGTGAAAATTGAGATTTTTTGCCTAAATCCTTCACCTGTGTGTCTTTCCCTTCCGTTCTTTCCTCTGTATGAGCATAGATTACATTGCTCATTGTTTGAAATGTCTTCTCTCCATGATTGTTTGATGTAAAAGGGAATGAATGTCTTGTTTTGATCTCATGCTTTGGAATTTCTCTTTGTGTTTTGTCACCTTTTGAGGAATTTCTTTACAAAGTGTTTTAAAACAACGATTGCATTCTTAGTGTTTGTTTTCATCCCTTTTGCGTTCATCCTTTCATTAAGAAGATTTGTGTTCATTTAGTTTTCGTCTCATAGTTTGCTTTTCGTTGAAATGCATTAGATCACATTGCATTGAAAAGTATTTTTGAGATTTATCATTAAACTTAGATCACATTGTTTAATGATTGAATAAAAAATCACATTGAGTGAATTCTCCTTCATTAAAAGCATGCATTAAGTAGATTCTGATTTCATCAAAAAATGCATTGAGTCAATTCTTGTTCTTTCAAAAAAAAAAAGGAAATTGTGCATAAATTACAATTGCATAGTTCTCAAAAAAGAGGATTTTGCATAGATTACATTGCATTATTCACATCGTTGGATGTTTTAGATTAATTTTGGATAGTGAAAGTCATCTAGTTTGGAAAAATTTTGTTTTCAGTATTGTTGTTTGTTGCATCATTGTTTGAAGTTCTTCCCTTAACTAGGTAGCATTCATCGAATTGAAAATTTTTCTTTTCTCATATAGCTGCATATAGGAGATTGTCAGATGACATACGGTAGGGCTTTGAAACCGAGACATAATTGAAGATCAACCATAAAATTTATTCAATCAACCTAAGGAAGCATTGAAACATTAACGAAATATCTAGAGGTCTAGGCTAGTGACATGTTCTGGCATCGTTAAACCTAGTAGTTGTCGTTCGCCTCTTGGCTTTAGACAGCGCTAGTACGGACTTGTGCTCCCCGTACTGTCGCGTATATAAAGGGAGACCCCACTAGGTTGCTATCCTTTATCCATAGGAAGCCAAGTCTGTCGCCTTTTACCCATGATACACCGGACACAGCATTCGGGGAGATTGCCTGCACGTACGTCAAGTCCTTGGTTGATTTCTCTTTCATTTTGAAACCAAGGTGTATATTGCAGTTCACGGATATCTGGTACACCCTTTTGCCTAGAGTTTCAGAGTAGTCATTTCGATCTTTTCTAACTCATTAAATTTGAAAAGATCATCAAGCGCTTGTCCTTTCACGCTTGTTTCAAAACTAAAAGTGATAGAGTCACCTTTTGCCTGTTTCTTGACTCTTAAAATATGAAATGGTAGTGTTTTGTTTCAGTGTTTTAAAATTAACTGCCCATGAAATATTCCTGGTTAAAGTTAGTTTCCTTAGGGTGTTGTTTTTGGTTGTTTCTAATGGCAACTTTTCCGGAGTTCACCAACCAAGGAATCCCCTTAGATGGGAATCCTAGTCATTTTCCTCCTTTTGGAAATGTTGGTGCTCCTTATATGGAAACGTTGTCCCTTCCTGGGTTAACTGTTGGGTTGCATGTTTGGTTTTTTTCAACCTCTGTGGTCTCGAATGTCTCGGCTACTGTTCAATCAGTTCCTCTGCCTGAACAACATCATGTTGATTCCAAGGCGGACCTCTCCCCTTCTTCGCATGTTTCTGCGTCCTCCTCTTCTACTTCGCCTGGTGAAAGTTTGGATTCGAGTAACCATGTGGCTAAGAAGAAGAAGAAGAAGAAGAAGACAAAGAAGAAGAAGTTAGATAAAGGAGAGGTTAGCTCTGCGGCTATTGCGCCTAAGAAAACATCTCCTCTTGATAAACCTTCCAACCCTCCGCGGAAAGTTAAGTTCCCCTGCATGTTGTGCCAAGGAAACCATCTTCTTAGATATTTCCCTGGCATTCCCAAGGTGCTCGAAGCATGGTCCAACGGTCGTCCACCGTTGGCTTTGGTTTCCGGGAGTCAGGTTGGGAGCACATATTCAGCTGGTACTGGTAAGGCTCTTAAGTTTCAGGGTAAGCTCATCAATCCCTGTAAGTTGTGTGAAGGGCATCTTCCCATTCACCTTTGTCCATACATGGATGAAGCCAAACGAGTGTTGGAAAACTCGACTGTTTCTACACCTTGCCTCCTGGCTAGTTATAAACGTCTTTCTTTGAGTCCTCCGCCAGTTGATCCTACGATCGGTCAAGAGTCATCCTTGGTTGATCCCGCTCCCCCGGAAATTCAAATTCAGGAATCCATCCATGACCAACCATCGGTCGTGGGATCGGTTGGACTGGCCCCATCTACGGTGCACCAGGTCTTTTCTGTCGAGAGTGGATCTCACACCCCTCAATTTCTTCTTCTTTCTTCAGATTCTTCGGACTTGGAGAAAGATTCTCCTGTCCCCATATCTCAAAAAGTTGCTCCTCCGCCTCCCGTGATGGAGGTCCCGGAGGATACTCCTCCCGCTTTTGAGATGGAGGTCATGGAGGATGCTCCTTCTTCTTCCATAACACCAGGGGAAGACCATCTTGGTTCGATGGTAGCCCCTCCGAGTAGTTTGGTCGCTTCCTTTGACTGGAGTCGATTTGCAGGATACCGCCTTCCGTCTTATGTGCCTTTTGAGATCACAATACAGGCCTCTCATCTAGTTGTACCCAGCACCATTATAGATGAAGGCACTTCTATTAGTGTTCTATCCTCAACTACTTGGCAAGCTTTCGGTTCGCCACCGCTTGTGCCTGTTACGCAGAATCTGTTGGCGTTTAACAGAAGAACTAGTCAACCATTAGGGATCCTTCCAAGGTTACCTATTACTTTGGGAGGTAAAACCATCCATATGGACATGATGGTTGTTCCAGGTCCCTTGGATTTCAATCTGATCTTGGGGCGTGATTACACCTATGCCATGGGAGCGCTTGTCTCCTCCCTTTTTCGTGTGGTCTGCTTTCCACATGAAGGACAGATCGTGACCATTGATCAACTTGCGTTCTTTGGTCCTTATGTGGTAACTGGCCCGCCATCATCCCTTCCTGGTTTTTATCCCCCCATTGTATCTGCCCCACCACAATTCAACTATGTGGCTACCTACCCCGTGCCTATACTCATTTATAGTGTTGTTGTGCATCAAGTGCTGGGGGCATTGGGTCCAGACTTCCAAGATGTTTTCCTTCCATCAGACAGGCAACTCTTGGAAGCCATGACTTCTTATTCATCATGATGAGTCGTTGTCGGAGCAGAGTTCATTTTCTTGTGTCAAGCTCCTTAAAAAATGAAACAAGCTCTTCGGAGCAGAGTTCGTTTTCTTGTGTCAAGCTCCTTAAAAAATGAAACAAGCTATTTGGAGCAAAGTTCGTTTTCTTGTGTCAAGCTCCTTAAAAAATGAAACAAGTTGTCTGGAGCAGAGTTCGTTTTCTTGTGTCAAGCTCCTTTAAAAATGAAACAGGCTATTTGGAGCATAGTTCGTTTTCTTGTGTCAAGCTCCTTAAAAAATGAAACAAGGTGTTCTGAGGATAGTTCTTTTAATGCGTCAACCTCATTAAAAAAATGAAACACTTTCCTATTCAATTCGAGTCTTTGATAAGATCTCGTAAAATCCCAGTCAAGTCTGTCTCTGGATCTCGTCACTTGAACCTTCACTCCATCTGCCTTTCATATGGACTGAAGCTTGGAGGGCATGTACCTCGAATTTAGTCACCATGCTGGGGGCATGCTTACTTTTTCAAGCATAGTTTGTTTCCATTTCAAGCTTGTGTAAAAATGAAACTGGTTTCAAGCATAGTTTATCTTTGTTTCGAGTTTTTGTAAAAATGAAACCAACTTCAAGTAGAGTTTTCTGATTTCAAGCTTGTGTAAAAATGAAACCATTCCCATTTTACCTCTCGTCATTGCCATTTTATCAGCCTGTTTTTGCCATATGAGCATTGGTTTTCTCACTCCATAGTCATTATCTGCTTGGCCGATCATATGACTTCACTTGGTTATTTTACCCATTCCTGAGGAACCGCTGCGATGAGTGGCCTTGTTAGCTAGCCTCTTGACCTTTACTCGTTTTGATCAGTTCCACCATCACCGGAACCAGTTGCTACCCTTAATACCACTCATTCCTTCAGGAGGAGTCATCTTTCAGCTCTTTTCTGACTCTCTAAATATGAAAATATTGCCGAGTCACTTGTCGTTTTGATCTTGTTAAAGTGGCTGTGGAACGACATCTACCCAATATATGTTTACCCCTTTTTCGTGCTGGGATAGATTATTTATAAAAAAGGAATACCCTAGCCTATTGCGACTAGGAGGTTTTCTCAGACATAGTTTTCTACCTTTTCGGATCTGAGGAACTATTTACGAAAAGGGACTTTTGGAGTTTACATTTCTGCTGTCTTTTCAAACTCTATAAACATGAAAAGACGCCGAGTTCTTCCTTTGTCGGACTCGTTAAACCCTGATGACATCGAATTCAGTCGTAATGACGATATTCGAGTTTCTCCTTCCTAGGGCTCGTTAAATGTACTAGGATGGATTCGTCCGAAGGATGAACTTATATTACAAGCATATTCTATCCTCTTCAAGATTGTGTAAAAATAAAGAGGTACTCGCCAGAAATGGTGGGGGAAAATGGAACCAGTATCGTCTTCGCATCGGCAGTATGTCGCTCTTGAACATGGCACTTGTCTGCATTCGTGTCGGGTTGGGGACATCTCATCTCACTCTCTGTTTGCCTCCGTGGGTTTGGGTATCCTTTTTGACCTCTCATCTTCTCTTTGCCTCGTCATCATGACCTCTGATCTTTTGATGTCAAATACTACCAAATCCACTGTCATGTCGTCGATATGTTCAAGAGAAGTTGACCTCTGCAGTTTCAACCTTCCTCTGATTCTCATCTAATCCTGATTCACGAGCATTATATTCCCCTGTCTCGCGTCGATGATGTGGGAAACACTATGGCCCACCTTAGATCATGGTCACTTCCTATCGACTTCAGCTCATTATCCAGGAAGCTGATCTAGAGACTCCCTTCCGGTACCTTGGAGCCTGCATGCCTCAATGGTAGGTTCTTCGCATTCGACGCAAGGTTTTCATCATTGGCCTTCGATCAGATGATTCTACGGGTGTTCGACACCAGCTCACTATTCACATTCTGTGGATTGTACCTATAGTACCTTGAGGGCCATTTTCATTATCGGTGCTTCCTCTCATGTCTGTTAATAGCTTTCATCATTGGCTGGTAATCAGATGATGTTCTTGCATGTTCGACTTCAGCTCACTTATTCACATGCCTGAACTTGTACTTTGTTCGGGTCGCAATGGAGCACAAGACCCTGGATTTTTTCTGTTGGAATCCAGGCTACGGATTTTGTGGATTATTATGATTGGTTACATGACTCATTGATTGGATGCCTGCGACCATACCTGAGTCTATTTATCGATCCTCACTGGATGGCTGTGTCCATGCCTTGGATCTTGATTATTGTATACTCTGTTATGGATGGCTGCGCCCATACCACTTATATCATGTGTTTGAGATATCAGTTGTACTTGTCTACGCAGGTTTTCCAACGGTAGTGTTTTCAATTGGACGCATTCTCGTAAAGCATTTCACCCCTCTCTCTCTCAGGCCTCATGCTTTAGGGGGCATCTGTTACACAATAATTTGTCACCATCCCTGCAATCCCCATCTCGCCCATTGGAGGGTCATTTCTATGACCAATAAATAGTGTCATGCCTTGAAAATACCATCATTGCATCCCTTGCCATGAGGACAACATTCCTTCTGTTGATCATTTCCTGAGAAGACCCCTAAAAACACCTGTTTTTTCCTTGGCGCTGGTAGCCCGTTATGTCCTCACGCCAATGAGAAAAATTAACACTGAGCCCGCGCCAATTGGCGCTCTGTCCCAGTTAAGCACCTGCGCCAATCTGCTTATGCAAAGTTATTTAAAAAAAGAGGCGAAGTTTCGATTACAACAAATTTGTGGATGAGTCATGAGGAGTGGTTTCGACTGAATAACCACGGCCTTCCTCCTTTGGCCTCTTGTTTCCACCTTATGGGGAACCTCCCAAGGGATAAGGCCTCCCTTCCACTATTGTATGGATCCCAACCTCCTCCTCTCCTCTATAAATACATCCATCTTCCATTGACGAAAGGGCTGAATGGTTGAGCCTAAGTAGTCTTGGTAGCTTGAATAGAGTTGAATCAATTGTAAAGAGATTATCGTCAGACAGCCAAAGAGAGAGAGACTTGTCCTTGTCCCGACAAGCTTTACCAAGATGTACTCCTCTATCGACCCGCCGAAGGAAGATCCAGCGTCAGAGCTCAGGTTGTATCTTTCTTTGTTCTGATTAGTAATAAGCGACTTCGATTATGGTTCCACTCAGATGTTTATGTTTTACATTATGAGTTTTATCTTCTCTGACTGATACATAATTGCATGTATTAGGTTTTACACTTGTTTGTTTTTTGTTTCTTCTTGTACGTGCAGGTGTTTGATCGCATCGAGTGGTATAATTGTGATCTACCAAAGCAGGGGACGGAAGCGCCATCTTCTCCACAAACTACGACAGTGTAGGACTTAAGGTATTCCTCGTGTCGCATCTTGGTCTTTTGCAATTAGGAACTTGCATCTTAGCGTGACTTGGTTGTTGCTAGACCCGATCTGGGCTAGTAGGGATAGCCTCTGTCCACAGAGGGGATTTACCTCTCCAACAGTCAATAAGACAGAGTGTGCCTTTAGGGATGTAGCCTCCTCATTGTACTTGGGGAGGCCTACATTCCTTAAGAGCGCTTGGATCACTGGAGTAATAGGGTGAGGGTATAAATCCTTCTTCCTCTCTCTAGCCTCCCATGGTCGGACCATAATGCATGGGTCTTCCATTTTCTCTTGCTCCTGCTATTATTCCCTTACTAACGTCTCTGCTACATGATTGACATATAAAATACATCAGCCTCATACATAAAATACAATTTTTTTTATTAAATGAAAAATGTATTTATAAATATGAAAACATAACCTTCAATTAAAAATAATAATAATAATTGGTGCGCTCAAAAAACACTCATGCACTGGCTCCGGTGTGTTGTCAAATACAACTGCACCGGCTTCGGTGTGCACACACGTATGACGCTTTGTTTTTGTTTTACAAATTTAAATTTTGATCGTGGTTTGTCACATTCATGCATTGGTGCACACATATAACCTTTTCACATTGGTATGGAACGTTCAGGTTATCGAACGCACCAAGTTATAGCTATATTTTTAAATATTATTTTTGCATTGTGTTTGGTAAATATAAACTCACTGTGCCTAACCTAATAAATGTACTACAGTTTATATCTATACCGACGCATTTTAATTTATGAAATGCACCACAACAATAGTGGTGTGTTATGTTCACGCATTGAACTGCGGTGCACCCTGTAAATTTACAAGGAGTATCATTGTCGGTGCGAGCCAAACATATTGAGCACACCACGTAGGGGAAAAAATGAAAAAAAAGAAGAAGGATTTTTTAAGCTAATTTACAATTCTACTCTGCTAAAAAAATAAATTACAGAGAAACATAGACATGACATGAACATTTTGTCATTGGGAAGCCATTGTTGAGATGTAATGGAGAAAAACAATTTTTACCACAGTTTGAAAAAATTGGAAAGTCGTGCAGTGAGCACGGTACAGAAGGATGGTGAGCAAGAGAAGCACGGATGTCAGGTAACTTGCATGATGCAAGAGTGGCATTAGTGCTTCAGAGCTCTACAACATTGTATATGGTAAAAATGAAATTTACAGCCATTTGGTTTTTTTTATTTAACCCTTCTCTGATGCATTACTATAACCGCACCGATGCGGAAGATATCCGAGAACACTACATTTTTTTAAATATATATATATATATATATATATATATATATATATATATATATATATATATATATATATATATAATGGTGCATTCTAATATAGCTACTGCACAGTGATTTGTTTCACTATAGCAACACTCTTTTTTTTTAATTAAAAATCGCCTAGTGGTGCTCTTTGGAAGATGCCTCAGGGCGTTTTAATACATTTACAACATTTGTGCATCATTGGAAAATAACACCGCATTTTTTTTTTAATTTAAAAACTATAGCAGTGCTCCTTCTTGGTATGCATCGGGGAATTTTACTACATGAAGGGAATCAATGCTTTAGGTGTATATAGCACCGAAAATTTTTAAAAGTCAACCTTTTTCTAGTGATATCTATTATTCAAGCATCGGTGCATTGTGTTATTTAGTTCATCGTGTTTTTTTATTTTATAAAAATAAATTTTCCATGGTGCACCATGTTCTATGTGGAATCAGTGCTTGTATGGATAGTAAAGCACTGATGCAGTTTTATATTGTAGAAACACCATCCAAAAAACATCGGCTAAAACATCCACCCGCCCACCTCTACTAGTGACCTCCTCTACAAACGTATTTTTGGGCTATTTTTATAGGGGCTTTCGCAAAATCCTCCGCTAGAAGGTATTTTCCTTATAGTGTCATCTCACAATCTCTCATGCTGCCATTAGGTTATGTCACAATTCTTTCGTAAATTCTCTGGTTGTTCTCTCTTCCCTTTTGTCATAGCTTTGCTATTATGATGGCTACATATTCTTTTTCTATCGCTACTCCTTGTTATACAGCTATTGTTGCAAATATAATCTCTCACAAAAGTCATAAAAATCAATAATATATCTACCAAGATCTCTTGTTCATTAATCTTTATTTTGCTCCAACTCCTCCACAATTTATCTTTAAGAGTACAATAGCTCCTGCACTCATCTTCTTTCTGCTAGTTTATAACCTTTTCAAGAGACGTTATATACTCTCAGTTTCGCCTTGTCTGTAATCTTCAATTTAGGTTTACAAGATTGATTTGTACTCTTTTCTTCTCAATTAAATTCAAATTATAAAAAAAAATGATTACCTATCAAGTTGTAAGCTTGAACATTATTTTTGTCCCTCCAAAGGTTATTGTTCCTTCATTTCTACCAAATCCTCAATCCTGGACCGATGCACTTTTTTTTCTTCCTCCAAAGCTTGCACCTATGGTTTCACTGTCCTGTCTTCATCGTTTTCATGCTCCAGTATGCTTTCAAGCTCTACCTGCAGCCATCAATCCTCATTTTCCTACAATTTTGAAAAACGAAATCATTTTCCCTTCATGGGCCTGCTCCACTGATCATTCACCTATTATCGTCCTTTGTCGATTTACTTTCCATAATGCCATTGTTTTGAAACAAGCATGTCTAAAATGTTGCTCTGATACTGCATGATGCAAGCCCAAACTAAGCTTGCTTAAAAACCCACAGTACCCAGTATGTTTTTCGGAAGGTGCTTCCTTCAATCAGTCTCAAAAATTAGGAAGATAGATCCCTTTTTAAAATTTAAGTGGGAGATAAATCCCACCAAGTTCAAGAGTTGTTCAAATAGCCCCCGGAGCCAGAATATGCATACAAATGCATAGCCAAACTAGTAATAGAATCGTCGTGACTGAGACAATTTATATAAATAAACCAAAGGGGAGGCATTAAGACAAACCCAAAGAACCACCACAATTGCGCTTCTCCATAATACAAAAGCACGATCCATTTTCCAAGTATTCAACACCCACTTGATTATTTTGGCTCCTTTATGCTCCACCATGGAATTGTCCTCATGGTTGTGTCCTTAAAATCTTGATTCTGAACTTTCTCCCCTATCATTATGCCTATGATACAACTTCAATAGCCTTGGCGCTATATGTAATATCCCAAACTGAAATTTTTACAATATTCACAAATTTTAACGCAACAAGTGCTCCATATAAAAATTCCATTCATTAACAGAACATTGCCATGAAAAACTCAACAACATAGAACAATTAAATAACAACATAATGGATCAGAAATAATCTTATTATTATTTTCCATATATATAAACTGGTGTTTTTTACGTGTTGAATCAATTGTTATAAATGAGATAGAACTGGCCTCAAGAATTTGCTCAAATGTTGCACCAACCCTCCTAAAACTAAACTGAAATCAATCACTACACTTGTGAGCTTGGTTGAATCCACCAAGGAGATCGGGTGGGTTTTCGTCCACTCTCACCAAAATCACCCTAGGGTTTCCTTCTTGGGGCTACTAATGAAGTAGAGAGTCGGGTTCTCAACCTCTTGTACAATAAGTAATACTAGATACAAAATGTCCTCTAATAGCCTCCTCCTCCTCTTTTTATAAATCTGATGGACCCCTCTAGAACCTCCTATTTTATTATTATTTTAATCATGGATTTCTTTTCCCTCTTTTATTTCAATTAAATATTCTTTTTTAATGTGGGAAAATGATAAATTGGCCACCATTCCAATGTAGGCCACTGAAACTCACTTCTAACTATCCCATCCTATATATCTTCTCATTTTGGTTCCAATGAGATATTACACTAAGGTGTTTTTCCAATTATTCCTCCCAAAATTCGACTTTAAGAGTAATTAATTGAGTCAGGCCCATTAATAACTTTTTTTTTGAAAGTTTTCAAAATGCAATAGAACGAAATGAAAATTGTGCGGATGATGGAATATACCAATCGAATGGCATCAGACCTCATAAAACTCCTCAAAACCCTCCAAAAACCCCTGGGCCCACTAATGACGCCAACTTTCACCTATGAAATATCTGCCCCAACTCTGAAATTCCATCCTAACCATGCTATAAGGAACATCACAAATCCTCTTGTGCCAAGATTGCTTGCCCTCAAGCAATCCAAACTCGTGGACCAGTCTGGTGGCCCAATGTAATTGAGGCTCAATACCTGAATCCCATACAAACCAATGGGTGACACTATGCATTTGTGTAAACACACCATGAATGGACCCCTCAATGCCCGGATCCCAGACCAATCTATGACTGAACCAGTCATCAACAAATCCTACTAGATCTAAATTCCACCAAGAACAAGCATCAACTCTCCATGGCTCTTGATGTGTTATAGCTTTGGTTGTGAATGTTTCCCCATCAACTGCGTAGCAACTCATTACCTCTCTCTAGTACAACCCCTAACTCAATACAATGCCAATCCCACTCTCCTGATGTTAGGATGGAAATCTAAAGAGTTGTTGACCTGTGTCACACTACCAACTGGGGCATGTATTATCCAGCATGTCTAAGGGTCCCCACTCTACTACACCCTTGAATGATAATATCACACCATCAATAGGATACCAACTCATGATCTATCACCAATCCTATGCATGGACACCCGTATAAGGAACAAGTTTTATAGGTTGATATGGGTCCCTGCATAACTCGGGATTCTCTTCCTAGTCAATCAACAATACTTGCCTAAGGAAACCTACGCCTCTCTCCATAATAGGAAAAAGTGGGAAAGATGTGTTACAAACCCTGTTTGTGTACTCCTAGAGAGGGTTGTGGTCTGGAAACACTATAGCTCTACTAGCTTCCACTGCACCTATCTGCACCTCATCAATGGGCGGGCCCAAATATGGATGCACCACCATCTCCAATAGCTCCTCCATCCTCTGATCGAAAATTCCACACTCCTTCCATCTACTATCCTCTTGAAAAACTACCATTTTAGCCTCCAACACCTCCTGATGATAAGTGTCTGCAAATACTGCCACCCTGCTAGTTGTCTGTACATACTTCTGCTCCTTGTCAATGGATGACCTCAAGGGTGGTTGCGCATCCATCACCTGCTCAATATGAACCTCCAACTGGCTCTCCACAAAAGGCTCATCATGCATACTGTGCACATCATCCTCCTTAGTTGGATCATGCTCCACCATATGTTGTTCATTTTGAATCATCTCTGGTGAATCATCATCTTGAATGTCTCCCATAGGGTCCACTGACTTCTCATCATATAAATTTGGCCTATTGTCAACAACTCTACATGACTCATTCTCCTCGAAGGTATCCTCATATGAACCCATGGACTTGTCCAAAGAATAATATTCACCCTGAAGGTTAGAAGGAATCTCTACCTACTCCACCTCTATCATATCTTTAGTGCCACTCAAATATGTGTGGTTAGGGCCCCAAGGTCCCTTGCAGATGAAGCAAAGTCCCTTCCTCCTCATCTCATTCTTGTCGCATGGTTTGTCACCATAAATCCACTGCGACTCCTCCTGGGTCAACCGTCTCCTGAACAGTTCAGTGTTCTTCTCGAATAACCTTTCATCTATTTCATCAGCAGCGGGTGAAACCAATTGTTCCTCCCTCCAAATGGCCAACAAATTAGACAACAACCTCCCGCAAATGGCATCATGGCCTCCCGTACATGAGGAAAAAATGGAATGCATGTGTGTTTTGGTTATATCAGGATGATGTTTCCTAATGTTGAATAAGCATTAAAACATCTGCAGGATCAAGTCATCACACTCCAAATGAAACATGATGTCCTAATATCTAACTGGGGCCATACCTTCTAGAATCTCAATATTCTTCCCAAATTTAGGACCCTCACTTTTATCCAAATCCTAAAAGGTCTCTACTGTCAGTTAGAAGACTCTCCTCATTACGACATCATTGTAAGGAGCTATAGGTGCAGTGAAAATCATGATAATGCTGAGATAGGAGGCAGCTGGAAGCATGACCCCTTCACAAGTGTACTCCAAGAACTTGTTTTGTGTTAGGGAAAGCATAGCTGGTTTTAGGGCCCAAATTAGTTTCTTCCCCTCTAATTGGTGTGCTTTGGAAAGAATTGCATCCAGTTCTTCTAGTTTGAGAAAATATTTCACCATGACCTTCATGTGTTTCAAATCTGTCCCAAGTTTAAAAAATGTTTTTCCCAATTCACGCTCTTCTTGTGTCTGATCTTGTTGTAGCATAGAAAGTGTCCCTTTGGAAAGGGATATGTTGATTGTTGTTGCTACTTTATTAAGGGATTATATAAATATTTTAACCATGCTTGGGCTCAATGATGACAAGAATATCAAGTTGACTTCTACAAGAAATTGACAGCACAAAAATAGTACACAATAAAGACTGTTCGATGCAATGTACAATCCTTATGGCATAAAAAAAAGTGAAAAAAATTACTCAAATTGTTAATGTATCATGGACAATTACCTGCAGCGATTTCTATGAAACGTTTTCTTGACACCTCATGACTCACATATACTCAACTTCAGTTACTAAGACCGACACTTAGTATTACAATTGTTTTGTATCAACACAAATACTGTTTACAAGCTCATCCCTGTAACAAATATTGTAAACCCAATAATATTTTGTCACACGGGAAACATTAACATCAACCCCTCCTATTAATAGTTTTACCACCTCCAACATACTTTCCATGTCTCAACAATGTACTCACATCCTACAAGTTATGGAATGCTAAACATTTAGAGGAAGAATCAATAACCGCAGAGACAAATATTAGCTTGATTAAAGAGTATGGAGTAGAAGGTTTAAACCTAGAACCTTTCTTAAAAAACTGTTGAACGACCCAACATAGATTTTGGTAGCAAGGTTCACTATCCTCATACATCCAAAAGTAGCATTTAGCAATGTAATAGAGAAGCCCAAAATACACAATGAATTTTCCGAGGCAGCAACAACTGGTTCTTGTACCAAAATCCCTTGTAGTTGTATGACTAATCACCTGAGTGGCTTGATTTCCCTTTTTCCTTAAACAATAATTCCCACATCCCTCCAAGATAATGTGTCTCAATCTTCATCCAATAATTGTCACCAAAATTCCATGTTCTATCGATGACACATACGTTGATGACTCGGCCCTTGTCATACACTATCCTGGCCTCCACAAAGGAACTTGTCAGTGAGTGTCAGCCCCTCCACGAACCACCAAAATCGCATGCGCACGTAAATAGTGAACTTAACCCTTATTCCCTATGATTTTAATTGGTTATGGTTTCCGACTCGGGCTCTCGGTCCAGGTAAAATCTGCCATATTTCCAAGACAGAGGTACAAATTGTCACCATATACGAGCTAGACCTCTGCTACTACAAATTTACGCAACAACAGTGGAATCAAAAAATGATACAATGAATTTCCAGATCATATACAAACGTTTCCACTATCTAATGTTGTCATTGGAAAATTCAATGGTTCAATCCATGGTTCCATTGGTTATGGTCTCAATTCATCTCATTATCATGTATGCAGCCTCTTGTGCCCAAATGCAATTGTATAACAACATCTCGACCTTTGGAAGCTCGTCCTTCGCCCAGTCATTCGATAAACACGGTGTGGCTCTAAATAAATATGGTGGCTGCCACAAGTTCGACCTCGGTGGGCATAGATTTAATTAGCATACAATTGATTCCCCGCAATCCATCCAGCCCAGCGTTGACCCACAATCATCCAAATTGTCTCTTCCAAATGGTGGCTTTCAGAGTCACAATGATTAATTCAACATTGTATCTTGACTTTATCCTAGATTTCAGCTTGGATTTCGATGGCTATATCGGCTTTCGGTGCTTGATAATTTATGTCAGTTTCCCCCTTATTAAACGAATGAATTCAATCAAGGTGTTACAAACCCAATCAAATCGGTTCAATGACTAGAATTTTTTCTCACCAACGACTCAGAGAATTGATGAATTCGATGACTCAGCAGCTGCATGAAAATATTTATTTTTCTTTCGCCTAGATCGTGTTTCTTCCATGCACAGTCTCCATGGAAATTTTTCATGCAGATAATGATAGCCACACGATTTTGAATTTCCACGAATTTTTGGCCTCTCATACAAAAAGTAATTCAAAATCACAGATGTCCTCCAATGGCCTCCTACTCCTTACCCATCTAGAACCTCCAATTTTATTATTATTTTAATCATGGAGCATTTTTCTCTCTTTTATTTCAATTAAAATATTATTTTTAATGTGGGAAAATGGTAAATTGGCCACCATGCCTCATTAGGCCACTAAAACACACTTCTAACCATCCCATTCTTTAGATATTCTCATTTTGGTTCCAATGAGATATTACACTAATGTATTTTTCCAAGTATTCCTCTTGAAATGCCACCTTAAGCAGAATTAATTAAGTCAGGCCAATTAATAACTATGTTTTTTGAAAGTTGTCGGAATGCAACGAAATGAAAGGGAAAATGTGTGTATGATGGAATATAACAAGAAAATTCCATCGGACCTCATAAAAACTCCTCAAAACCCCTCCAAAATCCCCTGGGCCCACTGATGATGCCAACTTGCACCTGTGACATGTCTTCCCCGAACTCTAAAATTCCATCCTAACTGTTATGCAGAATTATGAATTACGGATAAAACACATTCCCTAAATGTGGTGCTATTCATTTAGAATAACAGATCAAAGAATTTACGGACACTTTCTCTAAGAGTAAGTAGACACACAAAAAGAGAGAGGAACCTACTTGTGATCTGAGCGCTTCCTATTCTCCTTCTGTCGCTCTTGCTATAGCTTCCAATCCAACTTAGATCGCCAAACTAGTTCCTACAAGTATAAACAATAAACAACAAAGGGATTGCAATATACAGATGCCTATTTATCTTAATTAGTTAAATCGATTGAACATGAAACATATATATCAGTTAATAATCCATCATATGAAAAGTAGAAACATAAACAGATACATCTATGGGAAAATGAGCAACAATATTTATTAATGAGTAGAAGGGGGATGTTACAAACAATGATATATTTGATGTCACCAACTCCAACATCATCCCAGCCTCATCACAATAAACATCTCACCAGCAACGTATCACTCTTATCACACACTCAATTGAGAATCCAACAGCATTTCTTTACCAAATTTCTTCCTTCCCTAGCATTAGGATCTCTGCTCAATTTATAGGGCAACTGATGGTAGTTTCTCAATCAATGACTTTCTAATAATAGGCAATAAATGTTCCCAAGCTCAGAGGTGTTAGATGGACACATGGATTCAAATTTTGACACATATGGACTCTTCTAGAAGACATTGGCCATGTGGATATTCCGGAACAATGAGAATTTCGATCCCATTTGACCAACGCACTCTTGAATGTCGGGAAGTGCTTTGCAAAGACCCTTGAATGGAGGGAGCTGCATATGAAAAGTAATTAGTCCCTTGAGAGGCTGTGTTGGTGAGTTCATAGGTGATATAAAATATACTTAAAACCTAGGAAACCTTGCAATGGAAGTCATGGATGATTTGTTCTTGTTCTTGTCTTATGGCATGTAGCAACATAAATGATATGGGATGATATACCCTATTTCATTGGTTTTGGGGATGATGTCCAGTTTTACTAGGTCATTGGGAATGATGTCCAAATTGACCTATAACAGCTGCACCCTAAAGCATGAAGTCAGAATAATAACAATATTTTTTGAATGAGATGCTTTACGATGTGATGGGTTGGAACTAAAGCAGAGTGGCGACCTGCATCAATCTTACAATACATTAAATCATGATATATCATCTTGATCACGAATTGCTAAGGGAAGGCATTACCATGCTCAGCACAAAACTATCTAATAACATGTACATAGTGCAGAAATTCATCTACATTCGAATGTTTCCCAATACATACATGCCTACAGATATAGGCCCATGTTCGGATGACGATCTGTATGTAAGTTCACCGTACAGATGATGTGTACAACAATCCTGAAATCGGAGTTCGGATGGCTGAACTAGATCCGGGGTCTTCTTATCTCATTCACTCAATCATTCAGGTACAATTCTAGCCATGCGAATATATGATTTGTAGTCGTACATGGTAAGACATCGTTTGATTACCAGCCAATGATGTGAGCTGTTAACAAACACGAGAGAACCACCATTGATGTTAATGGTTCTCAAGGTACTGCAGTACATTTCATAAGGCGTGAATAGATGATTTGATGTCGAATGCCAAACAAAATATTTCAGTTAAATGCCCGGAAGCGAGGATCTTGTCGATGCTGTAACAATCCTTATGGTACTGAAAGATGATGTTTCTAAGTAAACTTCCTGGATGATGATTTGACGTCAACAGGAAGTCACTTTATTGCGAAACAAGAGTTACTAATTTCATAGACAAAATGTGACTTGATATAGCAATGTTCAGGGATGACTGTCATGAGAATGAAGGTTTATGAGTATTGTAGAAGGATTAGTATTCACTAGATTACTTATCTTCAACATATCGACAACACTAAGATGAGTTGGCACCATTGACCCAAAACTGAAGTGAAGGTATGATGAACCATAGGCATGAATGAACTGACAAGAAGATTACCCAACCCAAACAGTCATGATGATGGAGTGAAATGTCATGTTTAAGAGCGACCTGCTACCATAAAATTTCTATTCACTTTCCCAAATTTTCCCCGGTCATTTATCAACCAGTACCTCTTTATTTTTTAACAAGCTTGAGGAGGATAACATATTCTTGATCTATAATTCAACCCTTCGGGCGAATAATGTATCGCTATTTAATAATTTAACGAGTCTATCAATGAATGAAACTCGATTATTGCCATGATTGACAAAACCATTTCTATTTTATGTTTTAACGAGCCCAATGACGGTGACAGCCTGGTCCTTTTTCATATTTAGAGAGTTTTAAAAAGAGGACAAAAGAAAACTCCATAGGTAGTTTTTCGTAAAGTTGTCACTCAGATCTGAAAAAGTGTAAAATAATATCTCAGAGAACCTCCTAGCCATGTTCGACTAAGGCATTCATTTTTCGTAAATAATCTATCTCATTCCGAAAAAGTGTTAAACTTATACTGAGTAGATATCAATTCATTTACTTTTATGAGCTCAAAAAGACAAGTGCTCGGCAATCTTTTCACATTATTGGAGTCTGAAAAGAGCTAAAAGAAGACTCCAAGGGTTCCTTTTTCACTATTATCGAAGCTCGAAAAAGAGATAAAAGTGTGTTTTAATTCATTTTTCATTTTTATCAAAGCTCGAAAAATAAGGATAAAAGTATGATTTGTGGTCAAATCATTCTTGAAATAAATGTGCATGACTAATCTGCTCATTAGTTGCAAACCTGTTCAGAACAACATAAAATGGATTAAAAATACCTGTTTCATGATAAAAATTGAATAAAACCATAGTCACAGCGATAAATATGATTTTAAAATAATCGAATGACTAATTAAAAGAGTTTTACTATCAATTTTTACCATTTGAATTTTGGAGCTCTGAACCTGTTTTTGCCCCGAACTTCAGTTGTTGACTGCGATCGATTCTGTGGACGTTTTTCATCACCTTTTGATCCAGGTTGGTGCTATAAACCCCCTCTTTATTTCAGTAGTCATTTAATTTCATTTCATTGAAATTTTTTAGCGATTTGGAGCCCTTAGGGTAATTTTTTTTTATAAAGAGGGGAATGCACCCTTGGGCATCGAAAACTGCGTTGTAAAGCACTCAAAATGAGGCCTAGGTGCATATGCAACACAATGTTTATTGACCAAGTCTGCATTGGGCACAATTCACATTTTTTATTCTTGCATTGTACCAAAATTATGCCTAATTGTTTGCATGAAAAGGAGTCTAATGAGTCTTATGGTTATGTTTTAGGGATTCATCGGACTAGAATGAAAATTACTTGGAGAGAAAGAGAGCATGAAGAACAAAATATGGTTTCTCTTAATAATCCGGGTATTGTAAGAGCCCTAAGAGATTGTGGGTTATTAAAGTACTTCTACTTATCACGTATGAGGCAACAAATAGAACTTTTGGATTTCCTTGTTCGTGCATGGGATCCAAAAATTGAGGCATTTCACATTAGGAACACAGTGGTTCCTATTACAATTGAGGACATATATTTTCTGACAGGCTTGTTGAGGAGAGGCCTACCCATTTCTCTCTCAAGGTCTGCTCTCGGAGGAGAGATGGTGAGAGACTATATTTTGCAGTATTTCTATCTAGGGGTAGAGCCAAGCAAGGATGGGAAAATAAACATCCGTGATGTTCTTGATTTTCCATTTAGAACCATTCTATTCACGATCGCAAAGCTTTCTGGTACCGTTATACTACATGTAGCGAACAGATCTTATATTCAATATGCACTAGAGTGCATGGAACCAATAGTTTTCAACTGGTCTGAAGTAGTACTTTCTCAAATAAAAGAAAAAATGAGCAAGGTAAAGGGAGGAAGGAAGAAAAACTTCAATTATGGTTTGATCCTAATTTATTTTTCCTTAGAGCAGATTCCACTGATGCAGCCTCAACATGTGACGTTGGGTGTGTCTAACCCTAGAGATCTGAGAATGATGGCTAGACATGCAGGAAAATCATCCATCATGTTCTTGACTGCATTCTTCACCTAGTTCAAGCGATAGGTTATCTCCATCGATGAGTATGCATATGCAGGCATCGATTTCCGAGGAGATCCAAACTTAGCTTTACCAGAAGGTGCTTAGTGGGATGTAATCGGTAATAATGTTTTGACCATGTTTTTTTATTTTTCTAAGGTTTATAAATGTTTTTGTATTTTTATGTTTTCCCAAGACTAAACTAAATTTTTAATGTAATGCAGATATGGGTCGATTTCAACCAGTGTAGGAACAAGAGCATGGAGTGGATGAGGCAGCAGAGAGGGTTGTCAGAGGAGTAGTCCTTCAGGATTTGGACATGGTTGAGACTCTTACTGAGCTTCAGCAGCACATAGAGTTACCCATGCACTTCCAACGCCATACTATTGGCATTCCTAACCGCTGGATGCAGTTATTGCATAGGATAGCTAGATTGATAGCATGTTACCATGAACATCACTAGTTTACATTTTACATGTTGCATACATTTTGAGGTCAGATGACCAATGTGTCTTGGGCACAAATTTTTTTTAAAATCTATGACTATCTATCTATTTGATTTCAGTGTTTTCCTATGTTTATTGCGCAATCCTATTCAATTATGTGCATTTATATGTACATGTGTTGCAAATGTCTATTTATAACATAATTCACTAAAGAATCAGTCAATGTGTTCAAGTTTCTGGAGATGTGTTGATATTGAATAAAATCAAAATATCTTTCCAAAAGTCGAACTCTTAAGAACATACGATGTTGTGTTGGATTTCTAATAATATAAAAACTAGTAAGTTTTAATACCACAAGTTGTGAGTCTAACCTTATGATGATGCAGTTAATACAAAATGAAATGGCATCAGAGAAAAATTCGATCAACGTGCTATACTTAGTGATATTTTTTGTCGATCTACCGATAAAAATCCCTTGAAAACTCACTAACTTGTTGTTTGGAGCGAAAATGGCTCACGCTATAGAGGATAGATTCTGCACACTAAGACTAGGACCATCAGGCGCATACCCAACAAATGGTTCCAAAAATTCAGACATCTGTGATGAAATGTAAAGCGAATTACTAACGTCGAGAAAACTCTAAAAAACAAACTAAGACAGTGAATGAAAATCAATAGCATATATATATACAATAGAATACAAAAAATTACTATGCTCATGATTAAGCATAGTAACGTTTCAGATACAACCCATTTCGAGGTTGCGCCAATGGAATTCCATCGTAATCTACCAACTCATAGGCACCTTTAGCAAAAAATATTTTGACAATATAGGGGCCATGCCATAATGGCTAAATTTCCCTATACCTAATACATCAGCTTCCTGATCATAAAAAAGGACTAAGTCGCCCTCTGATAAAATGCAAGGTTGGACATGCTTGTTGTATTGCGCCTTTATGTAAAAATTTGAATAACTGATATTTTATCCACCAAGATTCTCCTAATCACACACTATTTTATCTTCATGCACAATACAGAACCTCTTCTACCATTGATCATTACATGCGGAAATAAAATCAATTGCATGCACACATTAAAACCATAAAAATTCACACATATGAACACAGTATGTAATGGGAAAGCTTAAAGCTGAAAACCCCCAACTATCTGTATATTATATATGTCATAGATATCATGTAAAAATCATCATACAAAGCTCCTCACAAGCTCTCAGTATAATCTCCACTTGCTACACACTAATCAAGCTAGATCTAGCAAAACACATGCTCCAATCTCTGCCACTTGATAGCCTGCCTCTACTGCGCAATCCCTGTTGAAGAATGCCTCTTGATGAGAATTTGAATTACCCTAGCCTTGCTCACGTAGTCTTTATAGGCATCTATACTGAGTTTTGGATGCAAAACATGCATCACTTATAGTCACAACTGATAGTCATACTTGCCCTTTCACCTATCTTTGCACTGGTCTCTACTGAAACTGTCCATGCACTGAAGTTAACTGATGTATTCTTTAGTTGATTAATGAGTTTATAATTAGTGAATTAATTAATAATTAATTCACACCACTCTCACTAATTGTATCAATCGGTTAAACTAGATACAAATAGCTCAACTATGTTTAGATTAGTTAAACTGAACACAACTCCATTAACTTCCTCAATCAACTCCACCAAACTCTGTCACATGAGTTCTAACTGAAGTATCCATGCAATAGCTCCACATAACCCTCAAGAATAGCGTAATTCCTTCTGTTAGCTCCTGTGCCACATCTGTGCACTTAACTGAAGTGCTCCAAGAGAATAAGATAATGTTTAGAGTCCAAATATTATTAAGAGTTAATAATATTCGACATATCTATTTTTAGACTGGCAATCTAAAAATAGATTCCACCCAATATGTCTAAAAATAGAGATCCATCTATTTTTCCAACTTGACCAACCATCCACAAATAGCATCCTGCAACTTATAGAACATGATCCATATGTCTAAAAATAAACTTTGCGACAAAAATCACCTATGTGGGCCCCACCTAGTTTAGGTGATCACTTTCCAACTAGGATCAGGAATGATGTTTCAAGATGCCTCATTCACTGTTTCTTGTTGAAATATTCAACACTCCCTCTCAACAAGAAAGGACTGTCTTTGCATGTGACATGCAACTCCATGCATTTGCCCTGCAACCTTCACAAGCACCATGCAACTCCATGCATCTGCTTTGCAACTCCTCTGAAACTGAATAGGCTCCAAACAACTCAATAAGTCTGATGCATATATCATCAAAGTCTTCGACTTCTGCTGGGCCCAACTGCACATGTCATCGGGAACCACTGCGTTGTTGAACTCTTGCACCCATGCACTCTGCACTTGCTGTCAACTCTGATTCGCGTTCTAGTATCCGACATTGTCACTTTGATCTGCCTGCATCAATCCAACTGATCATGCTACTGCTGCGCTATGGGCACCTCTTAGCCAGGTTCAATTCATGAGATCCACACCATCTCCATGAATCCTGCCCATAAATATCCTCTTGGGATTAATCATGCATGTCACCCCACCTCTCACCTGGTGGTATAGCTGCATGCACTCCCTCTGCCCATCTGGCACGAAATTTCTTTGCATGAGTGGTTTCTCCCACTCCATGATCCTCATCTTGTGGCTGCTCCACATCTCGAGGTTCACTCTTATCTGCATGCAAAACTTGCTCTCTCTCAAGCATCAGTTGCATGTCTTTCTTGCACTTCCCAACAGAAGGAACCTCCGTAGACATCCCATCTACTTCAAGTTTGTAGATATTCTTGGCTCGAATCCCAACCTTCTTGACTTGTCCTATTGCCTTGTGCCAAAGGAAAAAAATTCCTTCACTAAAGACAATATCATACCCTTTATCCTCTAACATTGCGACTGAGATCAAATTCTTCTTTAAACCTGGAACATGCACTACATCTTGTAAAAGAATGATTTTACCTGACTCCCTCTGAAATTTTATGGTACCAATGCCGGTCGCATTGTATCGTCCATTGTCGCCCAACTCAACATGCAACTGGAGATCTTTCTCCACCGAGTCACTGAAAAGATTCACATCTCCCGTCATGTGAAAGGAAGCGCCACTATCAAAATACCACCCCGATCCCAATGCACTAGACACCATGCATGCGATCAATGAGAATTCCAGCTCAAATTGCGAGGCAAGAGCCTCACCAGCTGCAGCTCCAGGAGCTTGCTTGTTCTTCTTCTTCTGTGGACAATTCGTGGCGTAATGCCCATGCTCGTGACAGTGAAAACACTTCACTTTGGACATTTCACGCTCTTTACCATCCGCATCGGATTGAGAAGCATTATTCTTGCCCTTCCCCTCCCTTGCTTTGGCAGCCAAAGCGCAATTCTCTTCATCATCATTCTTTGATGAAGATCCATCCCTGGTATCCCGCCTTATCTCCTCCTGCACAAGATCCGACCAAAGTCGCTCCAATCCTGGCAATTTCTCCCGACCATTGATAGAGTCCTTATAGGAATGCCAACTCTTCGGAAGCCCAAAGAGAGCCAAGCTCACTAATTCCTCATCATCCACACTAACTCCTACACTCCCAAGCTCATCCCTGCAGTGGAAAAACTTTGTCAAGTATACCGGAATAGTGTCATTCTTCTCCATTTTTATTTTCCTGAATTTATCCTTGAGCGCCAACTTCCTCTGGTCGCTCTTGCTTTGGAAAAAATCTGTCAAAGCTTTCCACATCAAGAATGGAGAAGCTTTACCATGAAGGTTGGACACTATGTGATCCTTAACACCTTCCAGCAGAATCCTTCGCAACCTTGCTACCTTCTTTTGCCATGCGTCAAGTGCGGCAGCATCGCTAGAACTTGGTTTTGGAATTTCTGCATCTATGAATTCCTTCAACCCATTGTCATCCAGCACCGCCTCCATCTTGTCCTTCCATGCAATATAATTCGAACTGCCCTCAAAAGCATACTCCAATCTCAATCCGTTGAAATACATCTCAACTTCGACACCAAGAAATCACTGTAGCAATTTCGAATTCCACCAGCACAAAAATCAACTGCTTCAATGCTTTGCAATTGCTCCAATGATCAATATCGCTCTGATACCATGTAGAAATTTGAATAAATGATATGTTATCCACCAAGATTCTCCTGATCACACACTATTTTATCTTCATGCACAATACAGAACCTCTTCTACCATTGATCATTACATGCGGAAATAAAATCAATTGCATGCACACATTAAAACCATAAAAATTCACACATATGAACACAGTATGTAATGGGAAAGCTTAAAGATGAAAACCCCCAACTATCTGTATATTATATATTTCATAGAGATCATGTAACAATCATCATACAAAGCTCCTCACAAGCTCTCAGTACAATCTCCACTTGCTACACACTAATCAGGCCCGATCTTGCAAATTCCATGCACTGATCTTTGCCAGCCTTTAGCCTGCATCTACTGCGCAATCCCTGCTGAAGAATGCCTCTTGATGAGAATTGAATCACCCCAACCTTTCTCATGCAATATTTATAGGAATCTCTACTAAGTGTTGGATGCAAACCATGCATCACTTATAGTCACAACTGATAGTCATACTTTCCCTTTCACCTATCTTTGCACTGGTCTCCACTGAAACTGTCCATGCACTGAAGTTAATTGATGTATTCTTTAGTTGATTAATTATTTTATAATTAGTGAATTAATTAATAATTAATTCACACCACTCTCACTAATTGTTTCAATCAGTTAAACTAGATACAAATATCTCAATTATGTTTAGATTAGTTAAACTGAACACAAATCCATTAACTTCCTCAATCAACTCCACCAACCTCTGTCACATGAGTTCTAACTGAAGTATCCATGCAATGGCTCCACATAACCCTTAGGAATAGCATAATTCCTTCTATCAGCTCTTGTGCCACATCTGTGCACTTAACTGAAGTGCTCCAAGAGAATAATATAATGTTTAGAGTCCAAATATTATTAAGAGCTAATAATATTCGACATATCTATTTTTAGACTGGCAATCTAAAAACAGATTCCGCCCAATATGTCTAAAAATAGAAATCCATCTATTTTTCCAACTTGACCAACCATCCACAAATAGCATCCCGCAACTTATAGAACATGATCCATATGTCTAAAAATAGAGATAGTCTAAAAATAGCCTTTGTGACAAAAATCACCTATGTGGGCCCCACCTAGTTTAGGTGATCACTTTCCAACTAGGATCAGGAATGATGTTTCAGGATGCCTCTTTCACTGTTTCTTGTTGCAATCTTCAACACTTTATATGTCTCTTATGTGCTTCATTGGCTAATTGGGCTTCACAACACGTTTCATCAAGATGGATGAGGTTAAAAAGACGCGCTTCTTCATCTGAGGTGTCAAGGAACAAGTCTACTGCGAGCTTTAATGATGGTATTTCACATTGAATTGGAAATATAGCTTCCAGACCATACACCAATAAAAAGGGGGTAAATCCGGTTTCATTTTTCACCAAGGTTCAGTACGCCCACAAGGCCGAGTACAAGATCAAATGCCAGTTTCGTTTATGAACTCCTATCCTTCGTTAAAGAATTTGTTTAATAATTTTGTTAATAGCCTCAACTTGTCCATTTGATTGTAGATAATAAGGAGTAGAACTATCATGTGATAGTCCTAACTTGGCAATCAACTCACTCATCATGTGATTATGAAAATTCTTACCATGATATGTGACTATAGCCTGTGGGACCCCAAATTGTGCAATGACATGATTAAAGAAAAAAATGCAGTTGTTTGTCCTGTGTTGTTGAATGTAGGCATCGCTTCGGCCCACTTGGTAAATTACTCTACTGCAAAAAATAATATAACCATGCCCCCCAGATGAACGCATGTTACAAATCCTGAATTCAATTCCCCATTTCGAAAATGGTCCTACAGAGACAACAGGATGCATTGGTGCTAGAGGTTTGTGGATTTGTAATGTTCCCAATTAGCCATAACTACTTGGAACATTATAATTACCCCATTTTTGAAATAAGAAGTGAGAAAAACAATAAAATCTATCCCAGTGTGAAAAGGGTTTGAGATAGGAGGATAAAATAAAGCCCCTTGAGTATGAAGAGGAGAAAAATCAAGCTCTACTATAGTTGACCAAGTCAACCAGTGTTGTAAAAAGGGAGGGAAAGCCTCTAGCGCAGCGTAGTTTTGAAGGAGGAAGCTTCTCAAGGAAGCTACATGTGTGGGGCCCGGGATGGAGAAGCTCACTTGGAATAAAAGGGAAGAAATTGCAGCAAGGGATTTCATTCATTCATACTTCTTGTTTCAGTCTTATGACTTATTTCAATCTTCAGCTGTTTAGCTAGAGTTGCAGCACTATTCAGTGCAAGGGTTCTCATGCGGAAATTCTAGTTCCATTGTTGTTGCAGGTTGATTGGGAGATTCAAGGAGGAGGTCTTGACTTCCATTCTCATCATATATCTTGAGGAAGCCATCCTCTAACCTGGATTTCGTAGTCACTCTCAGTGAGTGCATTATTTCTGTAGTAGCTGCAGTAGCTGGGGTTAGATCTACCCATTTGAGCTTATTTCAGCAGGGGAGGAGGTGATTTCCTCTCCAGGAGTTATATTGAGGGGGAGTCTTGAGCCTATTTCTATATTTTGTATTCGTCTTTGAGCATTTCAGATATTTTTTAATATAGATTAGTTGGGTACAACGTTATTTTAAGCAGTGTTGTACATTGTGTTGTTATTTTGCCGGAAACTCTTGCCGGGAGGTCCCAATGTGTTTGTAAAAGAGGTCAATCCTCTCATTTCTGATCTTATAATGAATTAAAGCTCCAGATATATGCAATTCCATATATTTTAGTAGTTTACATAATAAGAATAACTTTGTTGTTGCCTTCGGCATTTCTATTTTATGATGTATTGGGGTTATGATGCCTTTTCCTACATTTGAGTTGGGGAGATTTTTTTATTATAGCTAGAGTTATGTTTTCCTTATGCCATTCTATATTTAAATCATATACAGCATATTCTTGAGGATCCAATCCCTGGACTGTGTTATTCTTGCACTATTTCACTTATACGACGTCCTTAGTGGTGAGATTGCTGAAATTCCTTAAAAGGAATATCACAGTGGTATCAGAGCTCTGCTCTTGGCTCAGCTTGTGGGGGGGAGATTTCTCTTCAGCATGGAGAAGGAATACATCTCAAGGCTTGTGCTTCAAACCCTACAGAACATTGCAAGGGATCTCAAGGAGATGAGGCAGGGAAAAGACTCTTTAAGGCTTTGCCCTAAGGCAAGTTCCATCACTACAAATGACATGGGACATTCTAATCCATCACAACGCTCCACCATGCCTTCATTTTTAACTAAAGGAGATAAGGAGGGTTCTCTGGGAGAATATTTTGAAGAATATGAGCTCCAGTATCAAAGGTTCAAGGAGCATCTAAGCTTTCAAGAGTTTTGCTGAGTCAACGATGGAAGGAGGAATGATTCTCATTAAAGGGAAGGTAACTTGATGCCGGGATCATCCCTAAAGCATAGTATGGTGGGGGTCTTCTTGCCCACATTTTTTGGGACATATGAGCCACAGAAAAGTCATGGGTAGAGAAGTTGGACACATACTTCCAGCTTCACAAGGTTTCGGAAATGGAAGCTATCAAGATAGCTGTATTGTATCTAGAAGGGGAGGCTCGAGACTAGTGGTTTCATAGACTAACCACACTTGGGCATCATCATATCACTTTATACTCAGCTTTCACCAAGAAGCTAGTAGAGATATTTGATCCAAGGGATCCGGAAGCCCACTTTGCCAAAATAACCAAACTCAAGCAAGAGTGAGATCTTGAGGATTATATTGCTGAGTATCTGCAGCTTTCAATGATGGTCTCCAACCTCACTATGAGCAGGAAGGTATGCATGTTCTTGAATGGGATGGCTGAACCATTACAAGGGTTGGTAAAGTATACGAAACCAGCTACACTCCTTGAAGCTGTGGAGAAAGCTAGAGATCTACAACACATCTTGCCCAGGGTAAGAACCTTTTTGCAGCAGAAAACCCATTCAAGGCCAAGGGAGACACTCTATGTTCAGGAGAAATGTGTTATAGGGGAGGCACATCCTATCAAGACCTTCGAGAAGGGTGACAGTGCTGTACAACCCATAGAAGACTTTGCTCCAAAAGGAGGAGATGTTGCAGCGTTAAGAGGGGTCCCAAAATACCTTACCTTAAGAGTAAGAGGCACCATCATGGGGCAAAGAGTTTCGGTATTGATAGATAGTGGAGTCACTCACAATTTTATTGATTCACAGCTGGTACACAAGAGAGGGATTCCCATGAAGGAGTTTGAGGGATTTTCAGTTTTAGTTCCAGGAGCCATGACTCTACAATGTGCCAAGTATGTTCCAATGCTGACCATTACTATGGGTACCTATACCTTGACAGACCACTTATTTTTGGTAGATATTCCAGATACCAATGTCATATTGGGAGTCCAGTGGTTAGTCACTCTTGGGAGAGTTACCACCGACTAGAGAACTCTGGATATGGAATGGACTAGAGAAGAAGATGGCCAGCAACAAAAGATCAAGGGTATGAACACATATCCTCCTCATGTTGTCTCAGCACATAGGATGGAGGCAGATCTACGCAGAGGAGACATTGCATGGGTAATGGAGCTACATGTATCTGAGGTTAAGGGCAAGGACACACCAGTGCATCCAGATGTTCAATCCCTTTTGGACTGATACTCTACAGTATTTGGAGATATCCCACCAGGGAGACCTCCTGAGAGAGGGTTTGAACACACCATTTAGCTGGAACAAGGAATACAAGCAATAATCACCACTCCTTACAAACATCCCAAGGCCTATAGGGATGAAATTGAAAAAGATATCCAAGAGCTGCTAGCACTAGGGCACATCTGACCTAGTACTAGTCCTTTTGCTTCCTCAGTGGTTTTGGTAAAGAAGAAAGATGGCACATTGAGGATGTGCATTGATTGAACAAGAAGACTTTGAAGAACATGTATCCTATACCCAGGATCGATGAACTCATGGATGAGCTGAGGGGATCCAAATATTTCTCGAAGATTGATTTGAGGTCCGGGTACCATCAAATCAAGGTTGAGTATGATAGCAATGAAAAAATCAAATGGAGTTTGGTTGGCTAAGGGGGAAATGCAATATCTAAGGGGAGACAGTGCGTTGCAAAGCACCCATGAGTGGAAGACAGTGTTATGCAAAGCACTTTGTCTTGACCAACAGTGCGTTGGGCGCAGCAGAGATTCAAAATTCAAGCTACAAACCACACTTATAATGAAATTCTTTGATTCAAAAGTCTAATAATTGATATTAGATACTATTGGGTGGATAAGCAGAGGAAAAAAACACTAGGAATGATAAGGAAATTCCCCAACAAAGTCGCCAATTTGTTATGCGGAAATATGAATTAGAGATAAAAACACATTCCCTAAATGTGGTGCTATGCATTTAGAACAACAGATCAAAGACTTTGAAAACACTTTCTCTAAGAGTAAATAGACACACAAAAAGATAGAGGAACCTACTTGTGATCCAAGCGCTTCGTATTCTCCTTTTGTCGCTCTTGATGTAGCTTCCAATCCAACTTAGATTGCCATACTAGTTCCTGCAAGTATAAACACTAAACAAAAAATGGATTGAAATATACAAATGCCTATTTATCTTAATCAGTTAAATCGATTTAACATGAAACATATATATCAGTTAAGAATCCATCATATGAAAAGTAGTAACATAAACATATACATATATGGGAAAATGAGCAGCAATATTTATTAATGAGTAGAAGGGGGAGTTTACAACCAATGATCAATTCGATGTCACCAGCTCCAGCATCATCCCAGTATCATCACAATAAAAATATAACCATCGGCATATCACTCTTATCACACACTCAATTGAGAATCCAACAACATTTCTTCACCAAATTTCTTCCTTCCCTAGCACTAGGATCTCTGCTCAATTTATAGGGCAATTGATGGTAGTTTCTCAATTAATGACTTTCTAATAATAGGCAAGACATGTTCCCAAGCTCAGAGGTGTTATATGGACACATGGATTCGAATTTTGACACATATGGACTCTTCTAGAAGACATTGGCCATGTGGAGATTCCGGAACAATGAGAATTTCACTCTCATTTGACCAATGCACTCTTGAATGTCGCGAAGTGCTTTGCAAAGCACCCTTGAATGGAGGGAGCTGCATATGCAAAGTATTTAGTACCTTGAGAGGCTGTGTCGGTGAGCTCATAGGTGATATAACATATACTTCAAACCTTGGAAACCTTGCAGTGGAAGTCATGGATGATTTGTTCTTGTTCTTGTCTTACGGCATGTAGCAACTTAAATGATAGGGGATGATATACCCTATTTCATTGGTTCTGGGGATGATGTCTAGTTTGACCAGGTCATTGGGAATGATGCCCAAATTTACCTATAACACTAGACATGCCATAAGGAATATCACACTATAAAAAAAGTGTTTACAAAACCTATTGGGGTGGAACCCTCCAAGCAGGTCCCACTTAATCTTTTGCTTCCATTCTTCGACCTGCTTTTGTTGGCCTGACTCAAGGGAAAAATACCTATATGGGAACCACCGAGGTACAACCTTCGAACGGGGCCCACAGTTTCACGTGAGCTTGATCCTTATCATCCCAATGTTTTCTCCTATTGGTCTACTTCCACATCGGCCCAATGCCAGTCTCCCCGACTTCTCCTTGATGTGTTCCTCTCTCGACTTCCAGGATGGAACCTCCAACCTGTCACTATTAATTGAAAATTTCGTCTAGATATAACTTTGACTTATATCTCTCGACATTGCTAAATCGAAAACTCTCATCTTCAAATAACACTAAGTGTTTTGTTGGTTCATTTGCTTCTACTCCTATGGCTCAATTCGCTCCTTTGTACTCAACTCCTCCTCTGTTTATGGTTTGTGGTTTTTGTTTCTTCTATTTAGTGGCTTGGGTTTACTTCTGTTGTGAATTTGATCTCACTTCTGTCTTGAATTCCTTTAGAATTTCCCTCCTGTAATCCTTAAGACTTTATCTTCATCCCTAGGATGTTCCAATGATCTTTTATTTAATGGATCACTCATCCTACATTGATTAACGATCAATTCATATCACTCCTGGGCTTATCCTTCCATTGGCTTCTGCTGTGAATCTGATATGAACTATCATATATATATATATATATATATCTCCTGAGCTTTCCCATTCATTTAAACATTGGTTTCCCAGTTGTGACAACTGCTCAACGTTGTTCCTCTTGACCTTCGATCACACCTGCAGCATCAAAATTGGGCACCATTCCCAATGACCTAGTTAATTGGACATCATCTCCAAGACCAATTAATAGGGTCTATCATCCCATATCATTTCAGTTGTTATATGCCCTAAGACAAAGAAAAAGACAAATCATTCAAGACTTTCATTTGCAAAGGTTTCCAAGATTTTAAGTTTATAATACATCATATGAGAGCTCATCAACGTTGCCTCTAAAGGGACTAAGTGCATTTCATATGCAGGTATCTCCATGCAAGGCTACTCTGCAAAGAACTTCCCGACACTCATAGGTGTGTTGATCACATTGGGAGCGAAATTATCATTGTTCCGGAATCTCCACTTGGCCAGTGCCTTCTAAAATAGTTCACATGTGTCAAAATTCGAATCCATGTGTCCATTTGACATCTACAAGATTGGGAACATGTCTTACCTATTATTGGAAATTCATTGATTGCAAAACTACCTTCAGCTCCTATATAAATTGAGCACAGATCTTAGTGTTTATGAAGGAAGAATTTGTGTAGAGAAATGCTGGTGGAATTTCAATTGAGGAGATTGATTTGAGTGACATATTACTGGAGATATTTGGATTGTGATGAGGCTGGGATGCTACTGGAGATGGTGACACTAAATCAATCAGTAGGTTGTAACCTCCCCTTCCATCATTAATAAAGATTACTGCTTATTTTTCCCTATATGCATTTGTATAAGATTTGATTTTCCATATCATGATTTCTTATTTTATGTATATGGTTTATGCTTTATTGATTTAGCTAAATAACTTCAATAGACATTTGTATTATTGCTATCTTTTGTTGTTTAGTGTTCATTCTCGCAGGAAATATTTTGCACAGCTTGCTGGAATTTGAAGCTAAATCAAAAGCGACAGAAGGAGACTTTGGAAGCGCTTGGACTCAAAGTAAGCTTCTTATTTCATTCTGTGTGTCTGTTTATAGTTAAGAAAGATAGTCGTAAAGTCTTTGACCTTTTTTTCTAGATTAGCACCTTTCTAGGGAATAATGATTTATCCATAATTCATAATTCTGCATAGAAAATTGGTGACTCCGCTGGGGAGATTACTCTTTATCCTAGGTGTTTTAGCCTCTTATTTTCTCTGTTTATTCACCTAGTAGTTGTTACTCACAAATATTAGGCTTTTTGAAATCCAAATTTTCATTAGAAGTGTGTTAGACAATTGTGTTTTTCATTGTACACTGCACCCAATGCACTCTTGGACAGGACATAGTGCTTTGCATAGCACTGTCTCCCTTTCAGGCCCGCGTTGCAAAGCACTGTCTCTCTTTAGAGGATATGTTGCCTCCTGAAACTATCCAAATTCCTTAGAATTTCTCACTGAAATTTGTTTCAATTTTTCTTCTGCTGTGTTTTGAAAAGCCCAAGCCTCATATTGACCAGTGATCTTATATACCTCTTCCTCCTTTGAAAGAAAACTTTGTTCAATGTTTGTTTAAAGCGTTTTTCTTTATCACTGACGAATTGATTTCAAAGTATTTTCATTGTCACATTAGATCCATTTTCTTTTGAAAAATGAAATTGTCGTAAAATCTTCATTTCCTGATAGGAGAAATTGTTGTTTAATTCCTCATTTTTCTTTCAAAAGAGAAATTGTTGTTTATATTCCTTATTTCTCAAAAAGTAAAACACATTTGTTTTTGCTGATTTAGTGCACTTAGTTTCTTTTCTGCATTCATAACATTAAAGGAACTGAAAAAAAAAAAAAATCTGCATTTGCATGTAGTGGTTTGTATGATTTTCAAAAGGAATAATTAGGAAATATGCATTTAGTTTGTGTTCTTTGATTTGTTTGCTCGCAAATTGACTGCTCTTTACCTCTAGTAGCTAGGATTTTCATTGAAAAATGAAAAGTGAAAGATTGCTTATCATTCTTAGTTTTTATTTTAGGAATTTCCAATACATCATCGCGGTGAACCTTTGAAAGGAAAATTGTTAAGCAAGATCAACATAAAATTTATCTCAATTCACCTAACAAAGCATTGGAACCATAATGATAACATTTATAAGGTCTATGCTAGAGACGTGTTCCGGCATCGTAAAACATAGCAGTTTTTGTTAACTTGTCTGCGATACATTCTAAGTGTGATACCTCACTCCACGTACGTAAGTATATCGTAGCTCGTCCACGTACTTTCGGGTATATCGAGTGGTGTTACATTACGATAAGTATAAAGGGGTGCTCTCACTGTGCGGTTTCGCATCAGACATCGCTAATACAGACTTGGGCCTCCACGTACCTTCGGGTATATTTGGGAGGACAACTTTTAGGTTCCTTTCCATCCATAGTGAACCAAGTCGGATGCCTTGTAAATTGTGATACACTAAACACAACATTCGGGGAGATTGCCTGCCTGTACTTCTTGGTTTGTCGGGAGGTATTTTGCAGTTCACAGTTTCTTGGTAAACCCTTTTGCCTAGAATTTCCCTTTTGTTTATTTGTTTTTAGTTAAAATAAATCAGTAATTGTGGAAAAACAAAATCCTTTCCCCCGTCGTTCGCGTAGACTAGCATTAAAACCACATTTACCACCAGAAGTTACTTCTGGTAGGTGAAGGGGATCATGCTCTGCCGAATCAAGTATAATTCGTACCTCTGGTGAAACATCATCTTCTCATAAACTAGAGTTAGCCCAAGTTGTTTCTATGTATCCCGGTTCGTCTACTGTTGTCGAAACCGAGTCTTCACAGCTACCCGTGGTCACGATCCATCCAATCAGTGAGACCATACCTCCTGGACCCGAAGTTGTTCAATCATAAATTGATCCAGATCCTGTCTCTTGTTTTCCAGAACATATGAATCCTAAAGTCGTTCAATCGGAAATTGTTCCTACCTTGGTCATCCCACAAATATTTGTAGCCATTGAGTCTCCCATATCACACAGTCAACCACCTGAAATATACTTTGGGCCTGACGGTGAAATAATTCCACCTAGTTTAATTACGATTGAATAAATCCCACAACATGAGACACCTTTAACTCCAACCCATTTTTGGGAGGACCTTTACCTATATGAATCTTTTCCTCAATCGTTACCATCTACTTTTTTTTATCATGTTCCTATTCAAACTCTCGTCGATTCAAAAGGGTATATATTTAGTCAAGTAACCATGCCTAAACCAACATCTTCAGTTGGGCCATCTATTCCAATTACGTCAGTACCTGCCCTCTCTACCCCTTCGATGTTCACAACTTCACCAGAATCATATTTTCATGGTGGCCCTATGGTCCCATTAGGTTACAAATCATTATCTGCAATTTTCTCTGGTGCATCTTCAAACCCATGGACTTTACCAATGTCATCATCCGATATTTTAAATGGTAATCCTATAGTGAGTATTGAACGACTTGATTCTTTATACACATCATCAGGGCAATATCAAGTCATTCATTTTGGGTATATTCCTTCAAGCACCATATCAACTGGACTCCCAACATTTGGAGAGAAATATTTTCTCTCTTATTATCCTCCTCATGCTGGGGGGCAACCTTTAGTCACCCAATATGATAGTACTCCGTCACTTTTTGGTCAACCTAATGTCAAAATGAATGTTTGTCAATGGCAGCCCACTCTACCTATCCAACCACAAACGGTTGTACACTTGTATCAACCAGTTCAACCTGTTACACCCACATCATTTCCACTTGTTAATACATCTTTACCCCTATTACAGAATCAAAATTTTGTACAAAAAACTTATCAAGTAGGTCCTTCAACTCAATATCCTCAAATGTTGGGTCCACAGACTCCAAATCTTTCGGTTAATTTACAACAGCCTGTATCTAGAATCATTTATTCACAAATTGGTTTACCATTTTATGGTATGTCACAACCGCAACCTGGTTATACTTATCAACCGAATACAAGTTATCCTAATTTGGGTTATAACATTGGTGGACAGACCCCTTGACAGCCTCAGGCACAAATGCCTCAAACTTCATTTCAACAAGTATCATATCCAGGTTTTGGTCAACAGAATCCTCAAGCGTTTGCTTTTAAAAACAACCCCTATCTGGGTTACCACCAATAGATTCCTTATGCTGGTGCTCAAAGGCTTGTTTCTCAAGCAATTCCATCTTACCCTGGCTATGCTCAACCTGACCTTAATAGACAGTTTCCCTTTGTTGCAACTTTAGAGTTACCAGATTTAAATCGGCTAACTAATGATCCAATTAACTATACTCCTTGGTTTTCGGTGATACCTCACAAATTACCCTCGGATATTCCTAAGTTCAATGGAAACCCTGGAGAAGATCCGTCGACTCATGCCATTACTTATCATTTATGGTGTTCATCAAACTCTCTGAATGATGATTCTGTTTGACTACATATTTTCCAATGTACGCTCACAGGTCCGACTGCAAAATGGTATATTGAGTTACCTAGAGCTTCTTTTGATAATTTCATTGCCCTAGCTATTGTCTTTTTGACTCATTTCTAGTTACCAATTAGATATGAAACTGGAATGGAACTCTTAACCAATTTCAAATAGACTAATGCTACTCACATTTCTAATCATATTCATGAGTGGCGTCGTTGTCGTAGAATGGTTAAGAAATTTGTTCCAGATCAGCTCCTTGATGAATGGTTCATTAAGTCCTTGTTACTATCTATAACTAAGGATGTGGCTAAGGGTTGTGTCATCACAGAAGATCAAGTTATCGCTCATGCCCAATATTTAGACTTGATTTACACTCAGTCTGGCACGCTCTATGAAAAAATTCCTAATGCGCCGAGATCTAATTTCACTATTCCTCCTCAATTAAAGGACTCTCATGCCAAAGACGGCTTGATAGGCACTGCAAGCACACATTACACTATTGCATCGATCCTGCACCTTCTTCTGAAATTAATGTTTTGTCGTTTGACAAAGGAAAAAGTGACAAGCAACCCAGACGTAAAAAAAAGGAGAAATCTAAGAAAAAGAAAACTTCTAACCCACAGGAAAGATCATCTGATCAATCTTTTGGACCTAGGAAAACTCGTTATCCATGCATAATCTATAATGAGGAACAATTTGTTAGGGATTTTCCTCATCGTGTTGAAGTCTCAAAAATCATCAAGACTTCCCATGCGTTAGTTGTGTTGACAGGCCCATTTCCAAATCCAGACACAAACATGGTTGCTACGAATCCAGCTCCTAGTTCCCAAGTGTTAATGTTATCTGTCACAAAAACTTCAACAGATATTTTGGTGTCCATGCGTAATAAAGATTATGGTATTCAAGCCACTGATCAACCTACTACCTCGACAATGAACCCATCTACGAAATCAGTACCACCTATTGCTATTCCTGAATTGACAATTAAGCCACCAAAGGGAGTAATTCACAAATCGACATATAATCCTCGAGCAAGAGCTGCACAAAATTATAATATAGTTGAATATTTGGCTCAATTCCCTTCATCTATGTCTACTCTTGAGGTATTACAAAATTTTCCATCCCAAAAACAGGCTTTATTGTCGGTTATTGGTGGAATTGATCCGACTAATTCTAATCTTGTCGTCTTTAGTCATACAGGCTATGTGCCGCAACTACCAGCAGAATTGGCATTCTCCATACAAGTAAAGGTTCTCAATCACCTTGTTCATCGCACTATTATTGATTAGGGAGCATCTACATGCATTATGTCTCTAAATTTTTGGAAGTCACTTGGCTCGTCGTGCTTATCACAATCATCAATGGGGTTGAAGGCATTTGATGGATGTACATATAAACCTTGTGGTATCATTAATAACCTGCATGTTGAACTAGGGGGAAAAATAGTGAATGTTGATGTTGAGGTTGTTGACAGACCCCTTGACTATAATATTCTACTTGGAAGGCCATGGGTGTGTGCAATGACTGCAATTGTTTCTACATATTTTAGAATGATTGTCTTTCCATATAAAGGTGCTATCACATTCATCAATCAACTATCCTTCTTTTCCTCCACTTCGTAGGTAACTGGAAGAATTTCGTTCGTTCACATACCCCAACTAGAACTTCATAACATTGGTGTAAGACTCTTAAAGGATTCCACTCTCATGGGAACCTTTGCATTACTGCCGCTTGCGACGTCGGTAGAAACTGCAAGTATAGAGACCTGCTACATGATATCTTCCACTCTATCTAGCTTAAGGGAGAGTACAGGTGATTCTGAAATTACTACTTTGGATGAGTTTTTTCCACCCAGCCCTATTGAGCTGGCATAGCAATCAATATATCTGGCTTGGGCAGAAAATCCAAAATTGGCATTGCTGAGTGTTTGGGTTGATCCTTCCTTAGATTTTGGTACTTCCTTTGATCCTTTTTCCTCAATGTTCTTGACAGAAGAGAATATTTTGGAAGCCATGATGTAAGAAGGAGAACCATGAGAAGGTTACATCATCGTTCCCATCTTCCTGATTATGAAGAAAACTATCTTAGTGAACTATATCACCCATCAATCAAAACTTTCTTTTCGAATTCTTTACCCATTAATGCAATCGATTCTGAGTGAAATTTTTCAAATATTGAAGAAACCATTTCTATCGATATTTTGACCAAACCTGGCATTGTAGAAAATATTCATGTCGGTGTATCTTGTTCTCCATCAGAGCTCAAATTATATAGCTCTCTATTTCGTGAATTTTGTGATGTATTTTCTTGGTCTTACAAGGAAATTTAGGGCATAGATACTATTATTGTTGGACACACTATTAATATGTATCCTAATGTCAAACCGATACGTCAACGGCTTCATCATGTTCATCCGAAGAAAGTCGTTTCCATCAAATCAGAAGTTGAAAAAATTTTGCGTGTTGGTTTCATATCCCTGTTCCGCTAACTGAGTGGGTTTCCAATATCATTCCTGTCATGAAAAAAAAAGGAACCATTAGAGTGTGCGTCGATTATCGGGATGTCAATCTTGCCTGTCCAAAAGACAACTATCCTACTCCCTTTATCAACCATATTATTGACAATTGTGCTAGATGTGAGATATTTTCATTCATGGATGGATTTTCTGGCTACAATCAAATCAATATCCGCCCAGAGGATCAACATAAGACATCATTCAACTATCCCTAGGGCACATTCTCTTATAGGAAACTACCGTTTGGTTTAAAGAACGTTGGGGAAACTTTTCAAAGAGAAATGGATTATTCTTTCAATGACATCAAGCATATTTTTCAATCGTATCTAGATAATTTACCAGCGCATTCACAAAATCAGCTTGATCACCCGATGCACTTGAGAGCCATTTTATTACGCTACTGACACTACAAAATATGCCTCAATCCACATAAATGTGTGTTTTGTGTTGGTTCTAGTCGTTTTCTTGGATTCGTAGTCTCAATAGATGTAATTCAAATCGACCCATTTAAGGTTCAGGCCATTCTTGATTTTCCTGCACCATCAAATTTACTTCAGATACAGAAACTTCAAATAAAGGCTAACTTCCTAAGAAGGTTCATTCCAAACTACGCCAAAATGGCTAAAGGATTTACTTGACTCTTGAAAAAGGGGGTTCCCTTCCATTGGGACCAAGTTGCGCAAGCTTCTTTCGATGCTGTCAAGGATACCCTTATCCGAGCATCATTAATGTACCCCCCTAATTATCAAAATGATTATTTTCTATATATCATCGCGACTGAAACGACCATTGCTATGGTGTTGGTCCAAGTAGAAGATGGAATTGAAAATCCGATCTATTATTTGAGTCATAATCTCAATGATATGGAAGTTAAGTATTCAGACGTAGAAAATATTGTCTTGGCAACTATTCAAGTTGTCCAAAGATTTCGCCATTATATCCTGCTCCGAAAAACCACTATCGTTTCGGATTGCAACCCCATGACTTATATCTTATCACGTCAATTGCTGGGGGGGGGGATATTCAAAACGGATTGTCATTTTGCAAGAATTTGAATTGGAATTCATCAAATCCAAGTCAAATAATTCTTTAGTTTTAGCTGAGCTTCTCTGTGACCTTCCCTCTGATAGTACTGCAACTATGCCGGAACCATCAATTCCAAACGAGTCTCTATTTCTGATTGGATCATTTGATCCTTGGTATGGGGATTTCATCATTTATATCCAAACTCAAAATTTTTGACCTGATACCTCTCGCTCTGAACAGTGACATATTTGATACCAAGCCAAAGATTATCTGATCGTCGGCGATACACTTTCTCGTCGTGGCGTTGATACCATTTTAAGGAGGTACCTCACTCATGAGGAGGCCGAAAAAGTGTTAAATGATTGTCATGCTAGGGCTTGTGGTGGAAATTTTTCTGGATATGCTACCGTGCAGAAGATACTCCGCACCGATTACTTTTGGCTCACAATTTTTTGAGACTAAATCCTCGCGGTCAGAAGTTGTCATGTGTGCCATATTTTTTATCGTAAAATCTGCAAACTGCCAGCACCAATGCATCATGTTGTCTCTATGGGACCATTTTCGAAATGGGGTATTGAATTCATGACCCGTAACCCTCGTTCTTCTGGGGGGCATGGTTATATTATTGTCGCAGTCGACTATTTTACCAAATGGGCCAAAGCAATGCCTACATTCAACAAAACAGGACAGATAGTTTCATTGTTTTTCTTTAATCATGTTATTGCACGGTTTGGAATCCCATAGCCTATAGTTACATATCATGGGAATAATTTTCCCTATCACATGATGGCTGAATTGACTGCCAAGTTAGGATTGTCAAATGATAATTCCACTCCTTATTATTCACAATCAAATGGACAAGTTGAAGCTATCAACAAGATTCTTAAATGTATGCTTCAACGAATGATAGGAGTTCATAAAAGAAATTGGCATTTGATCATGTACTCTGCCTTGTGGGCGTATCGAACCTCGGTGGGAAACGCAACTAGATTTACTCCTTTTCAATTGGTGTATTGTTTGGAATTTATCTTACCAATCCAATGTGAAATATTGTCATTGAAACTCGCAATCAACCTGTTACCTGACACCTCAGAAGAAGAAGCGTGTCTCCTTAACCTCATCCATCTTGATGAAACACGTCGTGAAGCCCAATTGGCTAACGAAGTGCATAAGAGACATATAAAGGCATAATACGACAAAAATGTCCAGCCTCGCATTTTCTCAGAGGGCGACTTGGTCCTTCTTTACGATCAAGAAGCTAATGTAGTAGGTACGGGAAAGTTTGAGCCATTATGGCATGGCCCCTATATTGTCAAAAGAGTTCTTGCTAAGGGCGCCTATGAGTTGGTTAATTACGATGGAATTCCGTTGGCGCAGCCCAGAAATGGGTTGTATTTGAAATGTTACTATGCTTAATCATGAGCGTAGTAATTTTTTGTATTATACTGTATATATATGTTGTTGATTTGCATTCACTATCTTAAAAAAATTTTAGAGTTTTCTTGACGTTAGTAATCCGCTTTACATTTCATCGCAGATGTCTGAATCTTCGGAACCCTTTGTTGGATATGCTAATGGTGCTAGTAATAGTACACAGAATATATCCTCTGCAGCGTGGGCCATTTTCGCTCTGAACATTGAGTTAGTGAGTTTATCGCTGAGTATAGCGCATTGCTCAAACTTCTCTCTAGTGCCATTTCATTTGGTATTAACCGTATCATCATAAGGTTAGAATCACAACTTGTGGTATTACAACTTACTAGTGTTTATACTATTAGAAATCCAATATTGCATAGATTGTTCCTAAGAGTTCGACTTTTGGAAAGACACTTCGATTTTATTCAATATCAACACATTTCCAGAAATTTGAACACACTGACTATTTCTTTAGCTAATCAAGTTTTATACAAACATTTGCAACATATGTAAAGAAAACATTCACATCATTGAATAGGATTGCATAATAAACATAGGAAAACATTGAAATCATATAGATATATAGTTATAGGTTTTTAAAAAATTTGTGCCCAAGACACATTGGTCATCTGAACTCAAAATGTATGCAAAATATCACAAGTAAACTAGTGGTGCTCATGGTAACATGCTATAGATCTAGCTATCCTACGTAGTAACCGCATCCAGCTATTAGGAACCCCAATAGTGTGTCGTTGTAGTCGCATGGGTAACTCTTCGATCCAGAAATATGGAATCTGTTGGGTCGTGAATACGACCACTTTTTAACACTTATTTCATCCATTTTTACTCTTCTTTATCATGTCATTTATTATAATTTATCATATAAATCCATTTTAGAATGATTTATGCTCTTATGGATGAATATTATTTCTTCTCCTTTATTTTTAATAAATTGATGATTATTATGCATAATTTTATCAATTATGGTTTATTAATATATTTTGTAACAGCACTCACCATTTTAGCCTCCAATATATTTCCTAAATTGCAGATTTGATCTCTAAATCATCATTAAATATTCCAACTCAGAAATTCGCTGGAATAAGAAGTGACAGTTTTGCAGTTAAGATTCTTGGCAAATGAAGAAGAATCTGGAAAATCCGGAACATGGGTTTTGTCCAGAATGGACCAAATTAACTTTATTGTAGAACGGTTTTCCAAAATTCGGTCTGTATTGAGAGAAACGCAGGGTTCTTTGAGCACGATTTTCTCAGATTTATTGTTGCGGTCGTCCTCCAAATCTCAACTACAAAGCTAAATTCGACTTGCTGTTGTTGAAAGATGGATGGAAATCTATTTTCTTGTTGATCAATTGGTTGGGAAAAATCCAATTTTGTTATGAGAGATCCTATTTACTATTTAATTTCGCCTCTCTCTGATTATAAAAGGAGACGTTTGTAAAAGAGAGGGGATGGATCATAGTTGTTGCCTTTGTGAATTGTAAACTTAATCAAAAGTTTTGTTATTGAAAACACGATTCCATTGTAATGCTTCTCCAGTTTAATGATTAATTGAAGTTGTTGTTCCATTCGCATCACCTGAAGTAGCTTGAGCAGTCCCTGCTGGTGGTTAAGGGCCCGACCCCTGGCAACGTGAACTGCTCCTCTGTGTTATATTTCCAATTCCTGCAGCGTGTGATCAATTTGCTACATGCATGTTACTGTGAGTTTATTTCATTAGTTGTTTGGCAATTTATTGTCTTTATGTATTACGCGCTCTATTTATGAGTTATTTCATTATCATATGATCTGAATCTTATTTCTTACAGCGTGGGTTAATTGAGACAGCATATTGCCTTACTTAGAACATCCTTGGATTCACGAAAGTGATATTGGTTCTATCTTACTTAATTCATAATCCCATGCTTAATAGTTTATTGTTTTATCATAATGAATTGCGTTGCCGTTCCTTCCCAATTTAACAAGAATCTTAATCCTCGAATTACTTATCTTGTTATGCTTCGTTGTTCGGCATTTGATGTTCCATTCCATTTGCTGTTTCGGTTAACTGTTGTTCATTTTAGAGTGCAGATACAAAAGCTTTGATATTCAGTTTGATGTTCAAGAGGATTTGTCTTTTAATATATTTTTGTTGTTCAATTCCATTAGTTAATATTTTTTATTCGATTCTTCTAGTTTTAGTTTGTTATTCATTTACATTGTTGTTCGATTTCAATGTGTTGTTCAGTTTCAATTCATTAGTTTCCAGATTTTTTTCCTTTCAGTTATTTTCATCAGCACGAAGATTGATTTTTCTTTCATTTCGATTGCTTTAAGATCACCAACTGTAGAGGACACTGGTTATTGCTTCCAAGTTCCCAGATTGGTTATCTTGCATCGATTTCTAAGGGAAGGAGTTATTGCTACTGTATCCCAGGTCGATGTTATGCAGATTGGTTTAATTAAGGTTTCAGAGCATTTCCATTTATGTTGTTGTATTTAGATTTCATTTCCAAGCATCCATTTACTCTTGTATTTCGAACATTGTACTACATATTGCAAGGCATTACTCTTGGATAAATTGTTGCCTCAGACTGAGTACACTCTTGAAATTAAAAGTCACTCCCGGATTGATAATTAATGTGAGATAAATAGGTGTTAAAAAGATACCTTTTATGCCTCGGCAGAATCCTAAAGGTCAAACCCTCTATGCACTGTCGAAGCTCAGCCAGAGTCTCAGCCATATCAAGATCCTAAAGGACTGCTCTCCCGAAAGCCCTCTCTTTTGGTACATCTGCTTCACGCTCTGGTTCCACTACTGGTTGAACATGACCACCATATGCATTACATCAAACATTTAGTTTAGTCTTGGGAAAACATCAAAAATACAAAAACATTGTATAAACCTTAGGAAAATAAAAAAAACATGGTCAAAACATTCTTACCCATTGCACCCCACTGAGCACCTTCTGGTAATGCTAAATCTGGATCTCCTCGGAAATCTACGCCTATGTATGCATACTCATCGATGGCGACAATCTGTCGCCAGAACCAGACAAAGAACGCAGTCGAGAACACAATGGTAGATTGGCCAGCATGCCTACCCATGATTTCTACCCATCTCTGCATCCGTGGATCTCTAGGATTAGACAAATCCAGTGTCACATGTTGTGGTTGCATCAGTGGAATCCGTTCCAAGGCAAAGGATATAAGGATAGCACCATAACTGAGATTATTCTTCCTACCTCCCTTTTCTTTATTCAGTTATTCCTTTATCTGAGAAAGAACAGCTTCAGACCAGTTGAAAACTATTGGCTCCATGCATTATAGCGCATACTGCATATATGATCTATTCGCTACAAGTAGTGTAACAGTGCCAGTAATTTTTGCGATCATGAAAAGGATATTTCTCAAAGGAAAATCTCTAACATCCCGGATGTTTATCTTTCCATCTTTTCTTGGCTCTACCCCTGGATAACAATGTTGCAAAACATAATCTCTCACTGTCTCTCCTCCAACAAAAAACCCTGAGAGCGAAATAGGCAAGCCTCTCCTCGACAAACCTGTAAGAAAGTATACATCCTCGGCTGTTATGGGAACCACTTGGTTCTTAATATGAAATGCCTCGATATCTGGATCCCATGCTCTAACCAAGAACTCCAAGAGTTCTATTTGTTGCCTCATCCTTGACAACTTCAAGTACTTAAGAAGTCCACAATATCTTAGGGCTCTTACTATACCTGGATCATTTAAGGCAATCATATCTTGTTCTTCATGTTCTCTTTACCTCCATGTAATCTTCATTGTAATCCGATGGAAACCTAAAATACAACCATAAGAAACATTAGATTCCATTCATTGCAAAACATTGGGCAAATTTTGGCATAATGCAAAAACCAACAATCTAGATTGCACCCAACACACTCCCTAACAAGAGATAGTGCATTGTGTATGCAATTAGCCTTCAATATGCTTGCTATGCAATGCAATTTTCGACATCCAAGGGTGCGTTTCCCTCTTTTTGGGTAGAATTTACCCTAGGGACCCCAAAACCTCAAAAATTGCAGAAATTGGAAATGAATTGATTACTAAAGGAAAGAGGAGATTCATATCACTAACCTAGATCAAACGGCAACTAAATCCGTCCACAGAAACGATCACAATTAGCAGCTGAAGTTCGGGGGAAAATCAGGTTCAAAGCTCCAAAATGCAAATGGTAACTATGGAATGGTAAAAATGAATAGTAAAAATAATTTTAATAGTCATTTAATTATTAGCAAATGAAATTTATTGCTATGAATATGGTTTTATTATGTTTTTTATCATGAAACGGGTATTTTTAATCCATTTGATGTTGTTCTGAAAAGGTCTTACAACTGATGAATAGATTCGTCGTGCAGATTCATTTCAAGAATGATTTGACCACAAAGCATACTTTTTCTCCTTATTTTTCGAGATTTGTTAAAAACGAAAAAGGATTTGAAGTGCACTTTATCTCTTTTTCGAGTTTTGATAACAATGAAAAAGGAACCCCTGGAGTCTTCTTTCAGCTCTTTTCAGACTCCGATAATGTGAAATGTTGTCGAGCACTTATCTTTTCGAGCTCGTAAAAGTAAATGAATTGATATCTACTCAATATAAGTTTAACCCTTTTCCAGATTGAGATAGATTATTTACAAAAAAGGAATACCTTGGTCGAACATGACTAAAGAGGTTCTCTTAGATATTATTTTACACTTTTTCAGATCTGAGCAACAACTTTACAAAAAAGTACTTATGGAGTTTTCTTTCGTCCTCTTTTTCAAACTCTATAAATATGAAAAAGGATCGGGTTATCATTGTCGCTAAGCTTGTTAAAACATAAAATAGCGACGAGCTTGTCTATCATGGTAAGAATAGAGTTTCATTCATCGCTAGACTCGTTAAATTATTAAATAGCGATACTTTATTCGCCCGAAGGGTTGAATTATAGATCAAGAAAATGTTATCCTCCTCAAGCTTGTTAAAAAATAAAGAGGTACTGGTCGAAAAATGACTGGGGAAAATTTGGGAAAAGTGAATAAAATTCTTTATGGTAGCAAGTCGCTCTTGAACATGACACTTCACTCCATGTCCATGACTGTTTAGGTTGGGTAATCATCTTGACGGTTCATTCATACCTATGGTTCATCATACCTTCACTTCAGTTTTGGGTCAATGCTGCCAACTCATCTCAGTGTCACTGATATGTTCAAGAGAAGTCATCCAGTGAACAACTCATCCTTCTACAATACTCATAAACCTTCATTCTCATGACAGTCATCCCTGAACATTGTTATATGAAGTCATACCCTTGTCTCCAAAATCAGTAACTCTCGTTTCGCAATAAGGTGGCTTCCTGTCGACGACAAATCATTATGCAGGAAGTTCACTTAGAAACATTTGATTCCAATACCATGAGGCTTGTTACAGCATCGACAAGATCCTCGCTTCCGGACTTTTGACCGAAAGATTTTGTTTGGTGTTCAACATCAAATCATCTATTCACGCCTTACGAAATTTACTGCAGTACCTTGAGGGCCATTGACATCAATGGTGGTTCTCTCGTGTTTGTTAATAGCTCACATCATTGGCTGGTAATCAAACGATGTCTTTCCATGTTCGACTGCAAATCATATATTCGCATGGCTAGACTTGTACCCGAATGATCGAGTGAACGAGATAAGAAGACCCCGGATCTAGTTTCATCCATCCGGGCTGCAATTTCAGGATTGTTGTACACATCATCTGTACAATGACCTTACACACATTTCGTCATCCGAACATGGGCCTAAATCTGTAGGCATGTCTATATTGGGAAACATTCCAATGTAGAAGACTTTTTGAATTATGTACATGTTATTAGATTGTTTATGTGCTAAACATGGGAATGCCTACCCTCAGCAATTATGATCAAAGGATATATCATGATGTAATGTATTATAAGATTGATGCAGGTCGCCACTCCGCTTCATCTCCAACCCATCACAGTGTAAAGCATCTCAATCAAAATATTGTTATTATTATTTTGACTTCACGCTTTAGGGGGCAATCGTTATAGGTCAATTTGGGCACCATTCCCAATGACCTGATTAACTGGACATCATCTCCAGGACCAATGAATAGGTTCTATCATCCCCTATCATTTTAGTTGTTATATGCCCTAAGACAAAGAACAAGACAAATCATTCAAGACTTTCATCTACAAAGGTTTCCAAGATTTTAAGTTTATAATATATCATATGAGAGCTCATCAAAATTGCCTCTAAAGGGACTAAGTGTGTTGCATATGCAGGTAGCCCCATGCAAGGTTGCTCTGCAAAGCACTTCCCGACACTCATAGGTGCGTTGGTCACATTGGGAGTGAAATTCTCATTGTTCCGGAATCTCCACTTGGTTAGTGCCTTCTAGAAGAGTTCACATGTGTCAAACTTCGAATCCATGTGTCCATTTGACATCTACAAGATTGGGAACATGTCTTTCCTATTATTGGAAAATCATTGATTGTAAAACTACCTTCAACTCCTCTATAAAATGAGCACAGATCTTAGTGTTTGAGAAGGAAGAATTTGTATAGAGAAATGCTAGTGGAATTTAAATTGAGGAGATTGATTTGAGTGACATATTGTTGGAGATATCTGCATTGTGATGAGTCTTGGATGCTACTAGAGATGGTGACACTAAATCAATCACTGGGTTGTAACCTCCCCTTCTATCATTAATAAAGATTACTGCTTATTTTTCCCTATATGCATCTGTATAAGCTTTGATTTTCCATATCATTATTTCTTATTTGATGTATATGGTTTATGCTTTATTGATTTAGCTAAATAACTTGAATAAACATCTATATTATTGCTATCTTTTGTTGTTTAGTGTTCATTCTTGTAGGAAATATTTTGCATAGCCGACTGGAATTTGAACCTACAGCAAAAGCGACAGAAGGAAAGATAGTAAGCTTCTTATTTCATTCTTTGTGTATGTTTACAGTTAGGAAATATAGTCGTAAAGTCTTTGACCTATTATTCTAGATTAGCAACTGTCTAGGGAAGAATGATTTATCCGTAATTCATAATTCCGCATAACAATATATATATATATCTATATATATATATATAAGCAAAGACTCAACATCCACAATAAACTGAAACTCACACTTGGAATACACTTGAAACGGAGTGTTTCTACAATATATACAAATAATTGAAAAGGGTCCTGGCGTGAAATACAATAGATGGCCCTCTCGTCCTTTTGGCCGTACTTGGCCCTTAATTCCCCTTGAATTCTCTCTATCACAGACTACACACCTCTACCTCCCATAATTCTCATTTACATTATAAAATACAAGAGGATTCTGAACTAATTTAGTTCAGATCCATTGAATTTTGACCTAAACCTCTAATCTAGGATTTCTTAGACCCATAAATATCTTACTAATCTAACTTCCCTAATTTCCCTCTAACTCCCATAACATAGGTGATTAATTTAGAATCTTGGGAAATTTGTCGAATGTATAGCTACAAGAAAGCATAGACAAATAAGTTGATAAATACATTAGATCAAACTTATAAAAAATATATTAGAAAACCCAAGATGTCAGAGAATGAATATATATGTGTGTGTGTGTGTGTGTGTATGAAAACAAATATTAGAAAACTTAAGGTGACTATATATATAACTCCTAGAGAGATTAAATAAGGTATTCAAAAAGTAGGGATATGAGTGAATATTTAGAAACTTTACCATTTCTACTTAATAGATAAGATTCACAATTCTAAGTGGGAGTAGGGATACAAATGAAATTAAGTATTATAATTTACTTATTTTTAAATTAAATGATTAGGATAAAAAAATTGAAAAATGTTTCTCTAACGTTGCAGTTTACATTTGTATAAAACAACTCGCACATAACATAATTTACAAAAAAAATTCACATACATGAAATCAATTAAATTATTATACTTATCAAATGAATTAAAATAAATTATATCTAAATTATATGATCAAACCTTCACCAGGTAAAAAAAGACTATGCAAACAACAAAATAGATCACAAGAATTTATGATAAATCCAAACAACTAAATAGATCATAAGAGCTAATTCAATTTACAATAACTCCTCTTTAAATAATAAAAAAGAACACACCCATACCCATTAGCTTCAATAAGTAATACATGTCTACCTGAGCTCCATACCAATAGAATTGTGTTACATAAAAATTATAATAACCTTTTTTAAAGTTAGGGAGGAAAAAATTTCATTCAAATAGAATTGTGTTATATAAAAATTATAATAACCTTTTTTTAAAGTTAGGGGGAGAAATTTTGAATATTTTTTTTTATTTTAATTGTGAAAATAAATGATTAATAATTAAAAAAATAATAGAAATATAACATTTCTTTATTGCCAAGCAATTTTTAATATTAATTTCCATTTATATGAAAGATAATTTTATATCCTTTTATAACTAAGCAGGGGCCATGGCCCATGACAATTTCAATTTTGATACTAGGGATAGTGGGTGAACAATTTCTTAGTTTTTTATAAACACATAAAACACTTCCCAACGCTGTGCAGAATTTTATAAGCAGCCTTTTAAATCCACAAATTGTAACCCAACACGGACAGTTAAACAACCATATAAATCTGCAAAGTGAATCAACATTGAAAAGTGGTATACTTAATATTTTATTTATGAGAGATTAGAAATTAATTAAAGTTATTGGTGTTTAGTATAATTTAAATCAAGGAGTTGGTAGCATCAAACAGGTTTGATTTACTATATTTTGCAATAAAAAACTAATTTGGTTGACTTTACGTCAATTTCTGGCTCTCATAGTTGTAGGGTTCGTTGGGCAAACCATACGACTAGGTATTACGAATCACTATCGAATTCATTTTACAATTAATTGTAGTGGTTGGTATTTGATGTTAATGACCTGTAGGCGTGGAAAACAACCAATATGAAAATATGTTGTATACGCTATGGAAACCAACCAATATTAAAATATTTTAATGTGGGCTGACTCTTCATTGCACCTTTATAATGTCTTTGTAGCACCAATATTAAACTTCAAAAATCAATATTAAAATCAAGTATTACTTTGTCTTGACTTTCAGTTGTTTGGTTTATATAATTTCAAATAGTATCTAAATGATAAATAAATATTTATTTCAGAGTTTATCTGAACTTCATGCATTATTTACGGAATCAACATTGTTTATATACACATTAATTTTATTTTTATAAAATTTTCATACTAACATAGAATAAATAATGCAATATCAACAAATATTATGTTTAAAATATAATAAATAATGTAATATAAATTGGGAGTAATTATGTATATATCATTAAAGTAGATTACATTTATTGTTATTATGTGAAATAATAATTGTTTATTTTCAAATAAAGCTAATTATGCTTAACAAAAAGTCTTGAGGTAGTTTAATTGGTGATAGTTATGATAATGAAGTGTTATGTACCAAGTGTTTATAGGTTTAAATCTCTTCGATTTAGCCATATTTGCGAAAGGGGTGTACGTAGGCACTTTAAGGTTATAGTGGGAGCAATTAGAATCAATACATGACAGGCGAGTACAAGACTCGCCTAGTTCTTGATTCCTCTATTTACAAAAAAAATAAAAAAATAAAAGAAAAAGGAAAAAAAAGAACTGTAACCAAGAAAATTCAACATGGGCATCATGTTTTAAAAATTATATGTACATTAATCAATCATAGTCAACATGGGCATACTATTTTGGAAATTATAGAACCATTGTCAACATGGGCATCATGTCTTGGAAATTATATGTACAATAGTAACAAAAGTGAACTATAGTCAAAATGGGTATCATGGTTTGGAAATTATATGTACATTAGTCAAACATAGTCAAAGAAGAGTCAACTATTATCAACAAAAGTAAATGGTATTGAACTATAGTCAACATCAATGTCATGTTTTGGAAATTATAAGTACATTAGTTAACTGTAATCAACCATAGTCAACAAAATTAAACCATTAACAACAAAAAACAACTATAGTAAACTATAGTCAACATGGGCATCATGTTTTGGAAATTATATGTCTATTAGTTAACCATAGTCAACAAAAGTCAACTATAGTTAGTGATAGTCAACATGGTCATCGTGTCTAGCCATATTCAACTATAGACATCATATCCATAGACAATGTGGATATAGACATTAATATAGTCATTATAGACAACGTGGATATAGAGATTAATATTGTCATTAAAATTAATAAATTTAACTTAAATAACTTTAATAAATTTAATGTTTAGTACTTGATATAAATTTAATGTTAATATATTTTAAGTGTTTCAATGTTTAATTTTTAATGTAACTCTGATAACCATATTATAACTCAGTAATATAACTTTGATATTACACTTTATATTCTTCACAATGTGGATGGCAATGCAATGCATTAAACAAAAAATGATGTCGCAATGTGATGAACAACAACAAAAAATCACAATATGGTGAACAAAAAACATCCTCGAAATGTGTTGAACAACAAACAACATCGCAATATGATGGACAACAAATAACATCACATGTGAAAAAATACAAACAAGGTGGCAATATGATGAATAATAAACATCATCACAATGTGATGAACAACAATCAACGTCGCAATAAGACAAACAATAAATGTCATTGCAATGTGATGCACAATTTCATAATGTCACGAACAATAAATATCATCATAATATGAATAACAAAAATCAATGTCGTAGTGCACCAAACAACATATGGTGTCAACGTGATGAACAATAAATGTGGTTGCAATGTGATGAAAAATAAACATCATCGCAATGTGATGAAAAATAAACAACATTACAGTGTGATGAATAATAAACTTTGTCACAATGTGACATAAAACAAATTACACCATTAAATGTGATGAACTTCAAAACATCATCAAAATTGGAAAAAAAAATGATGTTGTAATACAACAAACAAAATAATTAAGATCCATGGTCAACCATGATCTTCCCTTGGCCAACCGAGGTCAAACATGGTCTTGCAATCAAGCATAGTTAACCGTAGATAACAAGATGGCCATATGTTGTCAACATAGTTAAGATGGCCAACCATGTTCAATCGAGGTCAAAGATGGCTAAACCATGGTCAATAATGATAAACATGGTTTACTATGGTTAGTCATTTTCAATCATGGTTAGCATGGTTAAGATGACTAACCATGGTCAACATGGACATCACAATGTGACAAACAAAAAATTCCATCTCAGTGTGACGAAAAAAAAAATGTCTTAATGTGATAAACAATAAACATCAACACAATGTAATGAACAATAAATTTCATCATAATGTGATGAATAATAAATAACATCACAATGTGACAAACAACAAATGTTGTCACAATGTGATGAATAAAAAATAATGTCACGATATAACTTTTACATGACTCTAATAACTTTAATATTGTTTGCAATATGGATGTCATTGCAATGTGTTCAACAATAAACGATGTTGGAATGTGATGAATAAGAAATATCTCGCATTGTGATGAATAAAAAATGATGTCATAATGTGATGAATAACAAATAAAGTCACAATATGATAAACAACAAATTCCATCACAGCGTGATGAACAATAAATGTCATCACAATGTGAGGAACAAGAAAAAATGTTGCAATGTGACAAACAACAAACATCATCACAATGTGATGAATAATAAATGTCATTGCAATGTGGCAAACAAAAAAACATGTCGCAATGTGGTGAACAATAATTGTTGTTGCAATCTGAAAAATAATAAACAAGTCATAACCTAATTAAAAATTAACTTCCTTGCAATGTGACACACAACAAATGATTTGATAATGTGATGAACATCAAACATCACCACAATTAGACAAAAAAATGATGTTGCAATACAACAATCAAAACCATTAAGAACCATGGTCAATCATGTTTAATTAAGTCAACCATAATTTTCCCTTGGTTGACTGAGGTCAAACATGATCAACCATGGCCATGTGGTCAATGCGAATAGTCAATCATAGACAACAAGATGGCCATATGTGGTCAACAAAATTAAGATGGTCAACAATTATCAACCAAGGTTAAACATGGCCAAACCACGGTCAAGAATGGTCTACATGGTTGACTATGCTTAATTGTGGTCAACCATGGTCAGGATGGTTAAGATGACTAACCATGGTCAATATGAATTGCAAAATATGATGAACAACAAAAAATGTTGTAATGTGATGAGAAACAAACACCACTGGAATGTGATGAAAAATAAACATCATCGCAATGTGATGAACAATAAACAATGTCATAATGTGATGAACAACAAACATCATCGCAATGTGACAAAAAATGATGTTGCAATGTGACAAACAAAAAACAACATCACAGTATAGCTTTAATATTGTTCGCAATGTTGATGTTGTAATATGATGAAAAATAAACATCATTGCAACATAATGAATAATAAACAATATTGAAATGTGATGAACAAAGAAAAAAATTAATATTGTGATAAACAACAAACAACATCGCAATGTGATGAACAATAAACATCGCCACAATGTGATGAATAATGAGTGTGATTACAATGTGACAAACAACCATCATCATTGTAATGTGATGAAGAATGTTATAATGTGGCAAATAATAAACATCGTTGCAACATGAAAAGAAAAAAAATGGCGTCGCAATGTGCCAAACAACAAATTATGTAAATGTGACGAAAAGTAAATGTTGTCACAATGTGACGAAAAATAAAAAAACATCAAACTATGATAATCAACAAACTTTGTCATAATGTGGCACATAAGAAATGACATCATAATGTGATGAACTTCAAACATCACTACAATTTGACATAAAAATGATGTTGCAATGCAACAAACAAAACCACTAAGGCTCGTGGTCAACCATGATATTCCCTTGGTCGATAAAGGTCAAACACAATCAACCACGGTCATATGTGGTCGAACATAGTCAATTGTAGACAACAAGATAGCCATATGTGTTCAACATAGTCAAGATGGCCAAGCATATTCAAATGAGGTCAAACATGGCCAAACCATGGTCAACAATAGTCTACATGGTCAACATGGCTGATAATGGTTAACCGTGGTAAAGCATTGTCAACATGGTTAAGATGGATAACCATGGTCAACATGGAAGTCATTATGTTACAAATGACAAACATCATTGCAAGGTGATGAACAAAAAACAATGTCACAATGTGGTGAACAACAAATAACATCACAATATGATGAACAACAAAAATTTCATAATGTGATGAATAACAAATGTCATCACGATTTCACTAGCAATAAATGTCATTGTAATGTGATGGAAAATAAACAACATCATAATGCGATGAACAATAAAAACATCACAAATAATAAATGTCATCGCAAATGTGATGAACAATAAATCTCATTGTAGTATGATGAATAAAAAATGGAATTGCAATGTGCCAAACAACAAATGAGGTCAAAACACATGATCAAACTTCATTGCAATTGGAAAAAACAATGATGTTGTAATTCCACAAGCAAAACCATTGAGATCCATGGTAAACTATATTTAACTAACCTAACCATGATCTTCCCTTATTTCACTGAGGTCAAACACAATCAACCATGGTCATAAGTGGTCGAGCATAGTGAATATTATACAGCAAGGTCAACCATGATCAATATGGCTAAGGTCAAATTTGGTCATACCACCATCAACAATAGTCTTCATGGTGAACATGGTTTCCAATGGTCAACATGATCAACCATGATCGACTGCAGTCATCTATAGGTAAATGTTGAAAACCTTGTTCTACCATGTTTAGCCATAGTTAATCATACGTTGACCATATTCAACCATGGTCAACTAAGCTCAACCATGTTCAAGGAACCTAAACCATGGTAAAACCATGGGGAATTCAACTTGTTCATAATATCTTATTACATTCATAAATAAAGGGGGTTTTTAAATTGTGAAAAATAGAGTTAATATATTGTATGTATTGTTGGGGGGGAGGAATGTGGGGTAAGGGGAAAATATAGGTATTGGGGGATATAAAAAGGGATATTCAGTAAAAATATGGGTTACTTTTATTAGAAAGTTTTATTGGAAAGGGTTTCAACAAAAGGATTTTCGGAGGTTTTTATCATATCTAGTGAGATTAGGGTAGTATATAATATACCATGAACACAAGCACTGTTGATCATAATTCGCTTCCTGCAAAATTTCACAGGCAATCTGGTTCAGAGCTCTCAAATTCCCCCTTTGCAGCCCTGGAAAATCATCCTCAAGCCTATTGTTACCGTTTCCCGCCTCTAAAATTCATTATAAATGGCTAAAAATTTCATATTTGAAAATATTCAAGGTATACCTCCTTCAGCCCTAGCCCCCCCGCTCTTTTTCTCCATATAACCCGGATGCTAGATCAGGCGCTAGTCCGTCAGGCACTTACCCAATACATATCGGGCGCATCCTGAGCCGTTGATCTATGTAGATCGAATGGCTTTCTCTCATCTCTGCTGCACCCGTAGCCTATCTATTCACCGTCTGATCAAATCATGAATCTACGGTTCGCGACGCACCTGTCCTGGTGGTCCCCGCGCCCAAAACACTGTTCAAAACCGGGTGGTATGTATCGCACCGCCTTTCGGTGGGAGGTGGTATTTCTCCTTGGGCCAGCGATTCCATACAGCGCTCACCACGTGTCCCCGCATACGGCCCGAATACCACCCTCCATCGCGCATTATTGTTCGGTCTAAGTCGTGCAGCAATATTCCCCACAGCCGTCCGATCTGAGAGCTTTCATCCGACGATTGTCGTGCCCCGAAGCTGCATGGGATTTAACACAAGCCAATCACGCCCCTGGCCCACTACACATCACCTCCGACGCTCTTTCCATTGTCGATCTCCTCCTGAGATCGGACAGCTGAGATTTCATCGTCCCTGCCATTGACCTGGTCTCCCTCCACGTCATCATCCTACATGTTATCGCATTTCTTCCTCTGCCATTTATATATTTCATTCATACGTTATATTCCAATGTTTTTCTCTAGTCAGCTCGTCCACCATTCCTCCGCTGCATTTTTTCTGCCACCCTACGTGTTTCACCATATCACAGTTTACATGACTGTTTCCATTAACCTTGCCATTATCCCCACTGTGTTCACAACTCCATGCGTGGTTTTCTTTAACAAGTTTGTGGGTTTTGCAGATCAACAGCGATGGAAGGTGGCTATTACTCACAGCCTCCATTTTAGAGGCCAAAAGCACATCAAAGGACATTGATTTAGAGGCAGAATTCATGAAGAAAGATTTGGGAAGCTGTTACGACATGGCTTTCATTAAAAGAAGCAGGGTTAAAATCTATCAAACCCTCCGGAGTTATTCAAAGCGCAGATTTTTGCAGATGAAGACATTAATGTTGTGGCAAAGAGTACCAGTAGAATATCCAGGAATTCAGTGTCCAATATTGAAGATTTTGAATCTTAATTCAATATTTAGAAGGCAGAGGGTACAATGCACAAGAAACAATGCCCTCCAGGTTTTATTTCAGCTGAGTTTTCCTTCAAGAAAGGACAAAATGTTAGTATGGATACCCCTATATCGCGTTCTTGAAGAGATTTTCATCCAATGCATTTATTTCAGTTACCAGGCAACATAGTACAAACAACACAGCGCCGTCAAGCAGTATGGGCGGGCACTTCTCCACCATTTTGTTTTAATGATACAATTAAATGTTCCTCACCTACCTCCTTTACTAGGTTTTAGTTTCTCTTATAAAAAACATGAAGAAACGCATTGTAAGGGTTCCAGATTTTATCAGAAATTGATGCAGTGAAAGGCTTTTTGCATACATTTTGTAAAATTCTTGTATGAAGGCTCAGAGCCCATAGGGTCTCAGTGAGGAGGAGTTCTATCTGTCAAAGAGGATTCTGGTCTTTGGTATTTCACAGTCTGTAATCTTCTTTATTGTGTTATATTAATAGAACATTTCATTTCATCCATATTTCTTGTATCATGTTTTGGAATGCAAGTGGCTCACTGATTTGTGGTATGGATTCATCCTAGTTGATGCCCATGCTCGGATCAGTCAAGTGCTTTAAATATGGCTCATGCATGATATTTTGTTCCATTATACAGCTATCCATACTTCTGCTATATTAGTTGCTTTGAGATGGTGCTTTTAAAATGCTATTATCATGTATGGATTCTTAGATTGGTAAGCCCACACATGGTGGTACTGGGTATCAGCTCAATGTTAACTAATATCTTCTCAATATTTCTTTCACTACGTACACCTTCTGATAATTTATGTCTGTGAAGTATTTCTGAATCGGCCCGCTTTGTAGTAAACTGTATCTGAATTGTCTATCGCTTTTGTATTAGAAGTTCGGCATCTTGCCTCTGCAGTGTCTCTTTTCCTGTGTCAGTTTCTGAGAGTTTGGTCCCAGTCTATTTCATTTCCCTGTTTACAGGAGATAGCATGTGAGCTGAAGCTGACAACTTCACACATTACATTATACGCTCCTTGCTATGCTAAGATGTCCTTGGCACTGGTCTATCACAACTCTAGGCTGTCTCTAGGAGCTACAACAAGCACCATGACATAGATTGACTAGGTGGAGACCCCAAGGGTCAAAGATGGTCATCAAGTTCAACCATAGTCATTCTTGTTCAAACAAGCTCAACCATGGTCAACCATGTTCATCCATGCCCAAATACAATTAACCATGGGAAACATCGTCAACCATGGACATCCATAGCCTACATGAATAACATGGACTGCCATGGGCATGGTCAAACATAACTTGCCCATATTTAACCATAGTAAACCATGTTCAAACATGGCCATGCATGTTTAACCATGGTCAAATATGGTCACTAAGTTTAGTAACGGTCAACAAGAACTATCATGTTCATGGTTAACCATAACTTGACCATATTTAACCATAGTCAACCATGTTCAAACATGGTAAAGCAAGCTTAACCATGGTTAAACATGGTCAAGCAAGCTTAACCATGGTTAAACATGGTCGCCAAGTTTAGCCATAATTGACATTAATGGTTGACCATGGTCAATCATGGTCGGGCCTAGTCAACCCTCTTTAACCATTAATGTAACATTAAGATTGACACTAATGTAAAATCAACCATGGTTTTCAAACGTTAATGTAACAATGCTCAACATTAATATAACATAAATACATTGTTACATTCATGGTCAACCATGGTCAATCTTTTCAATGAAGGTCAACCATGCTTAATAATTTTCAACCTCATTAACCCTCTTTAACCATATTCAACCATCATTAACCTTAAACAACCGTCGACAACCATGGTTCACCATTGCCAACCATGGACAACCCTCGTCAACCATTTTTAACCATAGTGAGTTGCGGTCTACTAAATTTTCCCCACACACGTCGATAATCAATTTGTACAACCACATTGATAAAGTGGTTGATATACATCAATTAGTGTCATTTTCCACCTTTTAAACTAAAATTGACAATCAACATGTTAAAAATGGAAAATAACATTGATCAACATATATCAACCACTTTATTAATATGGTTGTGCTAGGTACAATTGAAGCAAAAAGAGAAAAATATTGGTCTCACCTTCTATCTAGGTTTTATCTTGTAATAGGTTTCCCATAATACATTTGCATTCATTTGTGTAAATGGTGTTTTTATGTGCTTATTATTTCCATTTTTAGATTAGTTATTTCATAAATTATAATAAATCTAATAATTAATTAATTTGAAATCTAAAAAAATAAATCTAACAATATTCATTAAATGAAATATATTTTCATCGTCATTCATCTAATTGAGGGTTTTTATATAAGATATTAAACTCCTTGCAATTTCTAACATGTACATTAATCATTAGTAAGAGAAATTAAAAATATTTACATCTTCATCAATAGAATGTTTTACTATGTATAACATAATAGAATGTTTTATTATGTATTTTCACTCTCTGTCTCTCTTACCCTTTGCCACTGGTAGACTGTTTAGATTTCATTTTAACTTTCGTCGATGCAATTAGATCATTTCCATTTCGGGTTGTTCCAATTTATAATGTTTAAATTTTGTGTCATTTTTATTTACTTTTAATAAAAGCGTTAATATCCATCAAACATGTGCATTTTAAACCACATCATGCATCATGTTGAGCATGCAAAATCTGGAGCATTTTCTGAAATTGATTTTTCTCGCGGGGATGTATTTGATTCCATCAAACTCCAAAGAAATTATGGATTGAACAACCAATATTTATATGGGAAGTAAAATGGAGGAGTACGGTTTGAATCATGTGGGAGAGCATATTGTATGCAAAAGTTTCATTATTTCTCAAGTAAGATGATGATCACGGTGATTAATCAATAAGATGTTATTGGCAACTTATTCAAAATTTTACTAGCATATCCCAACATTATTGGATGAATGGGTATGTGAAGAAATTAAGCACCAAAGACAAGAAGTAATTTATGGAGGTTAATCTTCAAGGAGATAGCAAATGTTATAGGCGCAACCAAAGTAGGGAACAAATTGAATGATCAATAATTTTTAGGCATCCATTATTCATAAATATTAAGCATTTGGGATTGCATTTATCTTTTATCGATTGATGATTAATTCTTTGTATTTGAAGTTACACATTTTAAACATATATACACAAAGTCATTACAATCAACTACTGATTAATTCTACACTTTATTTTAACTTCTTCGCAACCAAAGATGTAGTTTTTTCCTTTTATTCTTGCAAGGTTAAGCATGTTAAATTTCTTTAAAAAATAGTTACAAAATTGTTTTCCATGGGAAACTAGTCTGTCACATAGGAAACCAAACTAGAACCAGAGATTCAAAACTTTATTACAAATGAGTGAGCTATAAGTCTATTATTTAAACTAAAAAAAACTAATAGTCTTCATTTGCTAAAAAATGACAACCATGACTAGAACAGTGTCACCGTAAAAAACCTTGACGTAAAACTTGGATTTCTTGAGCATGTTTCGCTGAAGGAGAGTCCACCTATATTGGGGTAGGAGGTGTGAAAATTTCGTAAACCATAATCCTATTCCGGAAACTGGAAAACAATTTATTTGTTTTTTTCTACAGAAAATATTGAATAAACCACATTGCAATAAACACAAATAAAATGTGGAAAAATAAACGCTGGAGGAAATGCTAGCACACACACATAAAATTTACACAATTATTTTTTGGACAAAAATCCTCAGAAAAACCCAACTCGAGAAAACCGGTGCAACAATGAGGGTTTTATTTTATTAAGCAGCAGTGAAATAGGAGTACATGTATGGATGCTCAATCGGAAATCCAAACAACAAGAAAATTTGGGAAAAATACTAAAGGGAAATTTCCCTTCTCCCTCAAGCAATTTCTAGCACGACTTTTCCTACCAAAACTCAGCCTCCTGGAGCTTTGCATCAGCCTTGCGCTGCTCTCCATAGTTGGTTGGACGGCTTGCCTCAAACTGGGATATAATAAAGTCGTTTTTCCTTTGGATGCTGAGGAAATTGTCTCTTCGGCCCTCTAGGTCTTCTTCCTAGCCTCTGGAACTTGAAACGGTATTTCTTTCCTCCAAATCGAACTACTTAGCTGAAGTAACTTCGTTGTCCCTCTCTGGGATAACTCGAGCCTCTTTCTTTTGTCTCTTCAAATCGGTAAATATTTCCTCCATATCATTGTCCTTGCCACTCACTCAATGCTTCAAACTCTCTGAATCTCTCTCCGACTACTTACTGTTGCTACTCTGGAAATCAATCTGGCAATGAAATCGAATTCTGAAGTGTCTTCTCCATCACCACATTGATCTCCTCTTATAATCCTTTGTTGAATCAACAACGAAAAATATTAAAACTTAATCGATGGTTAGGATCATCTCTAGTTCGATCAATGTGAGTTTCTAGACTATTCTCACCTTATCTCAATTAATACTGATTAATTAACCATATTCCCTAACTTTAGAATTAGGAAATATTTAAAAATTGGTTAATAATCTAATTGAGACACTTATAGGCAGAATTTTCAGAAACGATTTCTAGGTTATGGAGATCTCATGTATTATATCCTCTCCACAAAGTTTGGTGGCTAGAACACATGTCTAGAACACATACGATGCTACAAAAACTAACACTCCCTCTTAGAGAGGAATGTGTTCTAGTGTCGTTTCACACCTTGTAGCAACACCCTGTCTCTGCATCATCTCTTGTCACATTGCTAATGTTTGTATGTTGTTTCCCACCAAATACTGCACAACTCTGATATACGCTACATTTGTGTTGTTTTGACCCTGTTGAATTGCTGCCAATGTTGCATCTGCACTGCAAATCTTTTGTTGTTGCTACTGCAACATCTGCAACTAAAAAACATCCAAAACTAAACCAATTGTGTTCAGTAGCATGCATCTGTCACCCGAGTCCTACCTTCTAATAGCATATGCACTGCCACTAAGGAATTTGTGCTACTTTTGAATCTGCACTGCTTCCAACTCTACATTGCGCTCCCCAGTATCTGACTGCTACTAGTCCCTGCAACAATCACTCTGACATCTTACTGCACCAACTGCCAATGGTCCATCATACTATTGGATACTGTGGGGCCCATGTAGCTAGGTACTTATCCAGGAGTGTTACACGGTAATTTGTCACCGTCCCTACCATTCCCCGTCCCGCACAATGGAGGACCCATTTCGTGACCTGTGAACATTTTCATGCCTTGAAAACATCATCAATGCATTCCTCTAAGCATGAGATTTATTTTCCCTTGAGACATCTCCTTGCAAAAATCATGAAAAACATCCCTTTTGGCATTGGCGCGGGCAGGCAGTTCAGTACTCGCGCCAATGGGGAAAATCCTGCAAAGAGGTCGCGCCAACTGGCGCTCTGTCATAGAGTAGTAGTCGCGCCACCCAATTTAGGGACTGTTTTTTAAATAAAGATGGCGGAAGTTGAGTTCCAACAAACTCAGAAACCATTGCCTATCTTGAGTTGGGAGGTTTGGTTGCGGGAGTTCTATGGAAGGGAAGTGGTTTTGCCACCTCCCATGGAACCTTCCTTGTTGATAGGGCCAATCCCATAATAATAGGGATCCCAACTCCCTCCTTCCCCATCTATAAAAACCTGCTCAATCCCATGGCAAGCTAGTCTTGAAGTGCCTAAGCTTTGAATCTCCATATTCCCAAGAGCCTTTGTGCTGTAAAGAATCCTCTCTTTCCCTTAAGGCCGACTCAAGTAAGGAGACCATTGTCGAGAGACTCCGGAGAGGTTTTTCCTTTCCTTGGCGAGCTTTGCGAGACGTGGACGACCGGAGACCCGTCCGAAGGAGATCGCGACGTCAGAACTTGGTTGTAATCTCTCTTCGTTTATTATTTAATAGATGATTATGATTATGGTTCCACTCCGTTTTCCATCATGTTAATGCGAGTAACGTCCTTTCTGACTGATGTTTAGTTACGTATGTTGGTTTCTATGCTTGTATCTGTTCGTTTCTTCCATGTGCAGGTGTTCATCCGCGAAGATCGTGGAGGGATTGTGATCTGCCGAGGCTGAGGAACGGGGACGCTTCTTCTTCAGATCATAGCGTTGGAATCCAGGTAGGCTTCCATCCCTAGTCTTTCATTCGTAACTAGGAACTTGCGTCATAACATTGTTTGATTGTTGCTAGACCCCTGCTGGGCTAGTAGGGATCGCCTCTGTCCGCAGAGGGGATTTACCTCCTCAACAAATTGGCGACTCCACTGGGGATCCAGCTTGTTGTTTGATTTGTAAACTATAGACGGAGCCTGAAGTACAGCCAGATAGCCTTCGAAACGCTTCTGCTTTGCATTAGCGGAGTAGATCAACGCTACTTCAGTCAATCTCCGGTTTGGTTTACGGACTGAACAACTTGGAGTCTTTGTCTTGCCTTGCCATTTGTATCTTGCTTTTCCTTGCTTGATGAACCTTTTGGGTTGGGTTCTTTGTGTGTTTTTGCTTCTTGGATTGCTTAGCTTGCATTGGTCTGTTTCTGGAGTAGCTTGTTTTTAATTTTTTGCTGAGAAACTCGACTGGCGCGGTTTTTAACCCGACAGTCGCGCCAATTGGCGCATGTTGCCTTTGTTCAACCCGCGCCAATTGCTTTCTGGCGCCAGTTTCACACTTACAGTGCGCCACCCCTGTAAGTTTTTGAGTTTTCTCATTTTTGAGCTCTCTGAAGTTGATCAGTGTTTTTTCTTCTTGATTTTCCGACTGCCTGAGTGTGTTGGAGTCTTGTTTGACTGGGAATTCACCTCTGTCCTTTGGTTGTTTGCGTTTATCTACCGATTTCACGTTTAAGCCCTAGGGCATCTAGTGGCTTAGTGTATCGAGCCCTCCTTGGGAGTTTTGGTGTTTTGATTGTCCTGTCAACTATCTGATTGATTCTCCGCATCCTCTAAGTAGTTGTCCATTGTTTTGTTGCAATTTTTGGGTGATTGTTCATTCCTTCATTCGAAATTCGTTTGGTCTTGCCTTGGACCTAGATCACACGGTCCATTGGAAGCTTTCGAGTCTTTTCTTTGCTTTGAGAGGCTTTGGTCGATTTGGGGATCTGATTGCTTGTATTGTTGAGTGAAATTTGTTTGTTTCACTCTCTTGAAAATCGTTTCTCAAGTTGTTCCGTTTGTTTTCAAGATTGTTTAGTGCATATTAGCTCTTAAACGCTGAAAATCAAAAAAAAAAATCTCTTTTGCTTGTGTCAATTAGTGCAAATTGTGATCTTTTCCATATCGCTAGTGATTAGTGTTTTGAATGAAAAATTGTCAATTGCATTAGTTGCATTAGAGATCTCATTGTTTGGTTTCCGTTCATTTTGTTTGTGTAAAAGCTCTCAACTCTTCTCTAACTAGTTTTCACTGAACGAAATGTTGCACTGTGGCATATAGCTTTGCATTTAGGAGTCTTTCGAGACACTACATACGATAGGGCCTAGAAATTGAAACTTAATTGAAGATCAACTGTAAAATTTATTCAATTAACCTAAGGCAGCATTGGAACTTAACGAAACATATTTAGAAGGTCTAGGCTAGAGACATGTTCCGGCGTCGTTAAACCTAGCAGCTGTCGTTCGCCTCTTGGCTTTAGACAGCGCTAGTACGGACTTGCGCTCCCCGTACCGTCGCGTATATAAAGGGAGACCCCTATAGGTTTTCAATCCTTTATCCATAGGAAGCCGAGTCTGCCGCCCTATACCCGTGATACACCGAACACAGCATTCGGGGAGACTACCTGCATGTACGGAAAGTCCTTGGTCGATTTCTGTTTCATTATTGAAACCAAGGTGTATATTGCAGTTCACGGATATTTGGTACACCCTTTGTGCCTAGTTTTTTCCTGAGCAATCATTTGGTCTTTTCTGACTCCCTAAACTTGAAAAGACCGTCGAGCGCTTGTCCTTTCACGCTTGTATCAACTCTGAAAGAGATAGAGTCATCTTTTTATCGTTTCTCGACTCTTAAAATATGAAATGGTAGAATTTCTTACTTTCCAATGTGGTAAAATTAATCACCCACGATTACACGCCTGCTTAGATATTGCTTGTTGATCGTTTGATCGTGTGCCCTTAACTCCTTTCGGCCCGTGTGTGGTTTTGAATTTGATGGCAACTTTTTCAGAGTTCACCAACCAAGGAATCCCCTCAGAAGGGAATCCTAGTCATTTTCCTCCTTTTGGAAATGTTGGTGCTCCTTACATGGCGACGTTGTCCCTTCCTGGGTTAACTGTTGGATTGCCTGTTTGGTTGTTCTCAACCTCTATAGTCCCGAATGTCTCCCATAGTGTTCAATCAGTTTCTCCACCTGAACAACATCATGTTGATTCCAAGGTGGACCTCTCCCCTTCTTCGCCTGTTTCTGCGTCCTCCTCTTCTACTTCGCCTGGTGAAAGTCTGGATTCAAGTAACCAGGTGGCTAAGAAGAAGAAGAAGAAGACAAAGAAGAAGAAGAAGTCCGATAAGCGAGAGGATAAAAGTGCAGCCACTTTTTTTCAAATATCTCCTCTTGACAAACCTTCCAACCCTCCACGAAAAGTCAAGTTCCCTTTCCTGTTGTGCACAGGAGACCATCTTCTTCGAGACTGCCCTGGCATCCCCAAGGTGCTCGAAGCATGGTCCGATGGCCATCCGTCGTTGCCTTTGACTTCCGGGAGCCAAGTTGGGGGCACGTCTTCAACTGGTACTGATAAGGCTCCTAAGAAGCAGGGTAAGATCACCAATCCCTGTAAGTTGTGTGAAGGGCACCATGCCATTCACCTTTGTCCTTATATGGATGAAGCCAAACGAGTTTTGGACAACCCGACCGGTTCTACACCACACCTTCCACCTAGTTATAATCGGCTTTCTTCGAGTCCTCCGCCAGCTGATCCAATGATTGGTCAAGAGTCATCCTTGGTCGACCCCACTCCCCCAGAAATTCAAATTCACGAATCCGTCCCTGACCAACCATTGGTCGTAGGATCGGTTGAACTGGCCCCGTCCACGGTGCACCAGGTCTTTTCTGTCGAGAGTGGATCTCACACCCCCCATGTCCTTCTGATCTCTTCAGATTCTTTAGACTTGGAGAAAGATTCTCCTGTCCCTGTACTTCAAGAAGCCCCTCCTCCGCCTCCCATGATGGAGGCTCCAGAGGATATCCCTCCCGCCTTCGAGATGGAGGTCATGGAGGATGCTTCTTCTACCGTAACATCAGGGGAAGACCTTCGCTTATCGATGGTAGCCCCTCCGAGTAGTTTGGTCGCTTCCTTTGACTGGAATCGATTTGCAGGATTTCGCCTTCCGTCTTATGTGCCTTTCGAGATCACAGTACAGGCTCTTGGTCTGGTTGTACCCAGCACCATTATAGACGAAGGTGCCTCTGTTAGTATTCTATCTTCAACTACCTGGCAAGCTTTCGGTTCGCCGCCGCTTGCGCCCGTTACGCAGAATCTGTTGACATTCAATAGAAGAACGAGCCAACCGTTGGGGATCCTTCCAAGGTTACCTGTTACTTTGGGAGGCAAAACCGTCCATATGGACGTGATGGTCGTTCCAGGCCCCTTGGATTTCAATCTGCTTTTGGGGCGTGATTACACCTATGCCATGGGAGCGCTTGTCTCCTCCCTCTTTCGCGTGATGTGCTTTCCACATGAAGGACGGATCATGACCATTGATCAGCTTTCGTTCTTTGGTCCTAATATGGCATCTGGTCCGCCATCACCCCCTCCTGGTTTCTATCCACCCGTTGTATCTGCTCCACCGCAGGTCAACTATGTGGCTACTTACCCCGTGCCTGTGCTCAGTGATGATGCCGTTGTGCATAATGTGCTGGGGGCATTGGGTCCTGACTTCCAGGATGTTTCCCTTCCATCAGGAGTGGAACTCTTGGAAGCACTGCTTTCTTGTTCATTTTGATGTAAGTCGGTTAGAGCACGGTTTCCTCCCTGGGTCAAGCTCTTTAAAAAATGAAACCAGGATCTCGGAGCATGGTTCCTTCATTTGTGTCAAGCTCCTTAAAACATGAAACAAGTTGTTTGAGGACAGTTCTTTTAAGTGTGTCAACCTCATGAAACACGAGCATGTTCAATTCGACTTTTTGTTTTGAACCTTCACTCCATTTTCAATGGACTGAAGCTTGGGGGGCATGCACCTCGAATTGAGACATCATGCTGGGGGGCATGCCCGTCTTCCTCATTTCAAGCATAGTTTGCATATGTGTGTGTTTATGTGTGCTTTTAAGCTTGCGTAAAAATGAAATGTGTGATTAGATACATTGTGTGAATACATTTCGCATTGGGTCGTTTGTTATGTAACTGATACATTAGATTACATTTGTATTAGACATTTGCATGACATATAGAAAACATCATCACATGTAAAAGATCCATCCAAAATAGTCGTATGTATATATATATATGTGTGTGTCGAAATGTCTACACAGTGTGCATCACAAAACTCAAAAAATATACATAATCGTCTTAGTACATCCGGAGACGCTATGCTTAGTACATCCGGAGACGTTATGTCTCTCAAAAATAGGTGTGGTATAAATCCTAAAGACTAATCCGCATGGTGCTCATGATAGCACGTGACTGCACGCACTAGGCGCCTCAGGATTCGGTGGATCCGACTCGGAACTCCCACCGTGTGGCGCTGGTATGCCATCGGTACGTCTGCTAGCCGGGCATAGTCTGGGATCCCGTGGGCAATCCCCTCGAGGTTCTGGATCAGTTCATCTCCTCCGGTGCCTTCTCCCTGAATCTCAGGGGCGAATTGTGTCCTTCGGGAGATTGGAGACATCTCGGCTGGTCTCTCAGGTCCTACATCTGCATGCATATATAATTGTGTTAAGACGAATGTGTATTAATAAAAAAACATATAAACATAAAATCAAAAATATGAGGTCTTACCCAGCTCCTCGTCCCAGTCATCCCCTTCTGGTAGTGGGAGATCTGGGTCCCCAGTAAAGTCAGTTCCTGCATAGGGCCAATCTTCCACGACAATCAGCTGGTGTCGTAACCACCTAAAAAACTCTGGCCTCCAGGACATCTGTTGGCCACCTCCAGATCTGGGCATCAATGCTGCCCAGCGAGCCATTCTGGGCTCTCGTGGTATCGGACTCCCCACTGCGGCCCCTTGGCCCTGGAATATTGGTAAACGTTCCAGAATGAATGATACCAAGATGGAACCATAACCGAACTGCTTCAGTTTCCCCTGTTTGCACTTTGTGAGCTGCCTTTTTATATTGATAGTTACTGCTTCTGCCCAGTTGAACAGTAAGGGACCCATGCATTCTGAGGCCAGCAAGAGTTGGGTCTTCGTGGCCTCATGCGGAGCCTGCGACCCAGCAGCCCGTGTAATGGTATGGAGAACTACTCTCAGTGCTAGATTAGGGATGGTGTGGATATCCACCTTCTTGCTTCCTGATCCTGTTTGTGCCCCTCGGCACACCCGTGCCATTACTTCTTCCATCTTTTCCCCAGATGGTCTGCTTCCAGTCAGTATAGGGATTGGACCTCTGCGGGACAATCCAGTGATGAAATAAACATCGGTGACCTCCAGTTCTAACACCTGGTCTCGTAACCTGAACACCTGTTCCTGTTCGTCCCAGATACTGATTAAATACTGGAGGAGCTCGGGCTAAGCTCGTAAACATGGTGTGAGGAAGAACTTTTTCAATCCACAGTCTCTAAGTGCATTCATGCAAGCTTGGCTTTGCATGGCCTGTTCATCCTCTTCTCCGTGCTCTCGTTCCTTCCATTCGATTGCCATTTTGAGTGATTATCTGCATTCACATGGTCAAAAACCCTTAGTTAGATCTTTGATGAGCTTCAAATTCCAAGCAATTTGGTCTAAATGTCGAAATTTTGGGCGAAATTTAAGGTTCGGCCGCTGGCGCGAGCCCTTTGTAAAAAAGAGCTCATTGGCGCGGGTCCGTGCCCGATACCCGCGCCAATGGGCGCAGCCCTAAAAATTTAAAAATGACCACACAGAACTGATTTTTAAGGGAAAGCTATTAAAAAATGAATGAAAATGAAGAGCAAAAGAGCGCCTCTTACCTGTGACAGACGAGAAGCTGAATGGTCGACTGGATTTGTCGCAATCACCGTCAGAAGTTTCTGCTCCAAAAGGACCACTGTTGCTTTCCACCAAGGTAAATAGTAAAAAGTAATTTTATTTTTACCAATTAGACATATTTATAACTTTTTCGACGTTAAATGAGTTTTAAAATTTATTTTTATCAAATATTTGCATATGTTATGTCGAAAATGGGTTTACGCTTGCTTGGTATGTGCAGCAGCAGGTTTTTGCGACTGAAAAGATGGAAACGAGTTGTATTTTATACTTTTTCGGACTCGGTAAATACACGAAAAAGTCACTCTGGAGTCATCTTTCAGCTCTTTTCTGACTCTCTAAATATGAAAAGATCGCAGAGGCCCTTGTCGTTTCGATCTCGTTAAAATGGACACGAATCGACATTCACCCAGTATAAGTTTAACCCTTTTTCGGGCTGGGCTGGATCGATTACGAAAAAGGAATACCCTAGCCTATCGCGACTAGGAGGTTTTCCCGGATGTTGTTTTCTACCTTTTCGGATCTGGGGAACTATTTACGAAAAGGGACCTGTGGAGTTTTCTTTTCCGCTGTCTTTTCAAACTCTCTAAACATGAAAAGACGCCGAGTTCTTCCTTTGTCAGACTCGTTAAACCCTGATGACATTGGATTTCGTCGAAATGACGTTCTCAGAGTTTCTCCTTCCTAGGACTCGTTAAATGCACTAGGATGGATTCGCCCGAAGGGCGGACTTATATCACAAGCATATGCTATCCCCTTCAAGCTTGTTATCAAAAATAATTGGGGTACTCGCCAGAAATGGTGGGGAAAAATGGAACCATCATCGTTGTCGTCGGCAGTATGTCGCTCTTGAACATGGCACTTGTCTGCATTCGTGTCGGGTTGGGGACATCTCATCTCGTTGTTTCACTTTGCCTCCATGGGTTTGGGTAATCTCTTTTGACCTCTCATCTGTTCACTGCCTCGTCACCATGACCTCTGATCCGTTGATGTCAAATACTGCCAAGTCCACTGTCGTGCCGTTCATGTGTTCAAGAGAAGTTGGCCTCTGCAAATATCAACCTTCCTCTGTTTCTCATACGATCCTGATTCACAACATAACATCATGTTCCTCTGTCTCGTGTCGATGATGTGGGAATCATTATGGCCCACCTTCGATCAAGGTCACTTCCTGTCGACATCAACTCATTATCCGGGAAGTTGGTCTAGAGACTCCTTGTGGTACCTTGGAGCCTGCATGCCTCAATGGCAGGTTCGTCGCATTCGACGAGAGGTTTACATCATTGGCCTCCGATCGAGTGATTCTGCGGGTGTTCGACGTCAACTCATTTATTCACACGCCGTAGATTGTACCTGTAGTACCTTGAGGGCCATTGTCATTATTGGTGGTTTCTCTCGCGTCTGTTAACAGCTTTCATCATTGGCTGGTAATCAGACGATGTTCTTACATGTTCGACTTCAGCTCACATATTCACATGCTTGAACTTGTACTCTGTTGGGTCGAGATGGAGCGCAAGACCCTGGATTGTGTCTGTTGTAATCCAGGCTGCGATTGTGGATTATTATCATTATGTACATGACTCACTGATTGGATGGCTGCGACCATACCTGAGTCTATTGGTTTGATCTTAGTTGGATGGCTGCGCCCATACCCTGGATCCGGATTATAGCATACTCTGTTCGGATGGCTGCGTCCATACCATATATATACATCATGTACTTGAGATATCAGTTGTATCTTTCTGCGCAGGTTTTCCGACGGCGGGCCTTCAGTTGAACATGTTCTCGTAAAGCATTTCACCCCTCTCTCTCTCGAGCCTCATACTTTAGGGGGCATCTGTTACACAGTAATTTGTCACCGTCCCTACCATTCCCCGTCCCGCACAATGGAGGACCCATTTTGTGACCTGTGAACATTTTCATGCCTTGAAAACATCATCAATGCATTCCTCTAAGCATGAGCTTTATTTGCCCTTGAGACATCTCCTTGCAAAAATCATGAAAAACATCCCTTTTTGCATTGGCGCGGGCAGTCAGTTCAGTACTCGCGCCAATGGGGAAAATCCTGCAAAGAGGTCGCGCCAACTGGCGCTCTGTCATAGAGTAGTAGTCGCGCCACCCAATTTAGGGACTGTTTTTTAAATAAAGATGGCGGAAGTTGAGTTCCAACAAACTCAGAAACCATTGCCTATCTTGAGTTGGGAGGTTTGGCTGCGGGAGTTCTATGGAAGGGAAGTGATTTTGCCACCTCCCATGGAACCTTCCTTGTTGATAGGGCCAATCCCATAATAATAGGGATCCCAACTCCCTCCTTCCCCATCTATAAAAGCCTGCTCAAATCCATGGCAAGCTAGTCTTGAAATGCCTAAGCTTTGTATCTCCATATTCCCAAGAGCCTTTGTGCTGTAAAGAATCCTCTCTTTCCCTTAAGGCCGACTCAAGTAAGGAGATCATTGTCGAGAGACTCCGGAGAGGTTTTCCCTTTCCTTGGCGAGCTTTGCGAGACGTGGACGGCTTTGGAGACGTGAAGGAGACATGACGTCAGACTTGGACAATCTCTCTTCGTGGTTATTTAATAGATGATTATGATTATGGTTCCACTGTTTCTATGTGTTAATGTGAGTACGTCTTTGGGTGATGTTTGTTGTATCTTGGTTTCTATGCTTGTGTATGTGTATCTTCATTCGTTTCTTCCATGTGCAGGTGTTCATTCGCGGAGATCGTGGAGGGATTGTGATCTGCCAAGGCTGAGGAACGGGGACGCTTCTTCTTCAGATCATAGCGTTGGAATCCAGGTAGGCTTCTATCCCTAGTCTTTTCATTCGTAACTAGGAACTTGCGTCATAACATTGTTTGATTGTTGCTAGACCCCTTTCTTGGGCTAGTAGGGATCATACCTCTGTCATGGAAAGTTTACCTCCTCAACCTGCTCTAGGCGCCGCGAAGGGCTTTAGAGCAACACTGGGGTTTTTGAAGACATAAAGGGGATGACTTCTATAAAGCTCGTTTGAGGGTGTGAATTGGTCCAGTTTTTTGTGTATGGAACTCAGGTATTGTTGTAGATTTTTGTTTTTCTCTGTTGGTTAACCAGTAAGGTGCTCATATTTTTTGTACTTAGAATCTACTTAATAGTATAAACCATCCAATAGCCAGAAGACTGGTTCTCCCTCATTGGGTTTTTACGGGGACATTTTTCCAAGAAATCATGTGTGTCACTTTTTATATGTGCATGTATTCAGTTTAGATCTGTATCTGTGAATAACTATTAATATGTTTCATTCGATGTTAATGCTGAAATTTCATATTAATAACTTGATTAAGTAGGAGAAGTATAACCAGATTTAATAATAGGGTTTTTGCATAAGTAATATTCAGAAATTTTCACAGCAATCATCATCAACTATCATCAAAGAAGCACCTTCACTTGAAAAGTAAGTATATTTATATCTATGTCTGAATCTACTACCAAAATGACTTCATTATGTAAGGAAAGCAATAAATTGGTTGGGTCTTCAAATTTTCTTGCATGGAAGAAGAAGACAGGTTTGATCCTCATAGAGAATGAAGTTGTAGAATATGGAAAGGGATCCATCTTAACGCTATATAAAGAGAAATCTCAAGCATTGTAAAAATATATGAAAGGAGAAATAAGGGCTCAAAGAATCATTATAGAATCAATCAAGGGTTCACTCATCCCTTATGTAGCAAATATGGATACATCGAAAGAAATCTATGAAAAGTTGGTAGAATTATTCTTCTTAAGCACTATAGGAGAAGTGATGTCTTTGAGAACTAAGCTATACAAGATGAAGGTATCAAAGGAATAAGGGATGGCCTCATACATTATGAGGGTGTCACAAATAAGACATCAAATACAAGAGTTAGGGGAAATAATTTTCTTAAATATATGACCACCGTTGTGATAAATAAACTACCTAATGAATGGGAAAACCTTTTATCAAGTATCTACGGAAAGAAGGAAGCCACCCCACTCAGTAAAATTTGGTCATTATGTAATATCTAAGAAATCAGGTTGAAGGAAAAACGAAATATAGGATCAAATGAAAAAGTTCAAGCATTTTCTACCATGGCTAGGAGAAAAGGAAATGGTTTGGGAAGTTTGGTCCTCAGAAAAAGAGGAAGATATATATGTCAAATATCTCATGCTATGAATGTCATTAATATGGTAATTTCAAGAAAAATTTTCCTAAACTAAAGGAAAACAATAAAAAGAGAGAAATGAATGAAGCCCATATCACCGAAGAAGTATAAGAACTCGATGAGATGAAATCCAGGAAGGAAGAAGGGATGGATCCTCACTATTAAGGTCTATCACACATTTTTTTCAAGTACAAAAAAAGGAAACGTAGGAGGTGAAAAGACCTATACTATGGTTAAAGATTCCAATCAAGATGATAAGCATTGTAAGTATGTGTTGAGGCCTCGGAATTTCGTTGCCACAACATGGGGTAAAACCACCCAATCCAGACCTTAGAGCAAGTCCTTTTCTGATTGGTGTGGTGGCTCCGACTGGAGATAAAGGGACCAATTTCCCAATAAGGATTATTTTGGGGTGTGTTTTATTTATATAACATGCAATGGGAAAGGATTTTAATCTATCATATGCATTTATCTAAAACTATCTATTCTATTATATACTCGGGGTGTTTCTTCCTTTATGCAATCTAAAAATATACCTTTCAACTTATTAGTAATAAAGATTATTTAACAATTGAAAGAGATGAAAATTATGTAAATATGATTCTTTTAACAAAATATTTTGATTAAAAGAACTGTGAAAATTATATCGCATTCATATGTGTGATTATATATCAGATAATAAATCATAGACAAATATTAGTACAGAAGTGCATTTAACATTAATTTATGATAATAGTTCAAATATATAATGCAAGTAAAAGGATAACTGTCAATCTAGAAAGAAAAACATAATATAAATGAATAGAAGTACCATATGTAGGAAGTCCTACTCTTCACTTTCAAGCAATTTAAAGAGTACAATAGTGCAACATCAGTTAAACAACTTCAAATGTCAAAAGATAATAGATTCTTGTTCCATTAATCCATCAAAGCATTTATAAACTTACAGAAGTGCATTCTTTGCAAATGTTTTTGACAAATTTTTGGACCCTTCTCTAAATGCATGAGAAGGGTTTAAATACTAAACTAAAATATGTTTAAAATAGAATATTACATAAAAATAGAGGAGGTTTCAAACAACCATCCTCGTAAAGAGTAAACTTAAACTACAATCTAGGAAAATAAAGTAAAATATAACTATGAGTACTGGTAATCCTCCTTGTGGATTTGATCGCGAAGTTGACAAATATCTAGCATAGGTTTAAGTTGAGCTGGCTGCAAAATTCCTAATCTGATCTGGCCCTTGAATACTGAATTTGAAAGTGCTGGTTGTGACCTCTTTGTTGAATCAGTTAATGACTGAAGAGTGATGCACTAATGATAAGGTTTGATCAAGAAAATTCCAGTAATTTTCTTGATCAAACTTATTTACATTTTTAATGATTTCTTCTTGCATCTATATCCTTTGTTTCCACTGTGCTTCTAATGACTTGATTTTTGAGAGCACTTTAGTTGTGGACTCTTTGATAAGCTCAGCTTTCAGAAGCTGTTCATAAACAGATTCAATAATTTCCTTTGTTAACCTTGATGCCTTTGATGTTGCCTTGTCTGCTTGTCTTAGTTGTGCTTCCCAATCCTTAAATAAAATTTCCATGTGAAATTTTTCTACCTGAGGTAGATCAGCTTCCTTTCCTGAGTTTTATTCTTGCCACTGAACGAACTCATTAACAAGTCTCCTGTTAGCCACTTGCTAGATCAAGATTTTACTTGAATCACAGTAAGAGTTGGTGATTGAAGCTTGTTGAAAAATGCGTCTTGTTGCTATTTTAGCTTTGCATTCATTTCCAATGCTTCTCTTATGAATTTCTCTATCTGAGGCTGGATTTTTAATTTGTTCATTTCAGCTTCAATTTGTGTTTCTTTTTTTGTAAGTTGCACCTAATGCTGCAATGTTAATCTTTCAAAATCCTTTTGAAATTGAGACATTTTCAATTCTGTCTGCCTGCTAGAGTTAAAATTTTCTTTCTCTAACAGTCTCTCTTTTCTTCAGTAACAATTGAACTTCAAAAACCTTGTCAATAGTGGTAGTAGCATATGCCCCTGCAAACTGTGATAGCTTGGTTAAATTCTTATTAGGATAAACTAGAGGATCCTTCCATAGAATGTCAACAGATTCATCTGTAAGATTTGAAAATGTATCATCCATTCTTCTCCTTTTTCTTCTCTTAACTACAACCTTATGACTAGGACTGTAGAAGACATCAAGTGAGGGAATTTCTTCAATCTGTAAAACTATCTGCTCTATAGGGTAGGTTGAAATGATCTCTTGATCATGAGTTTCAGGTACCTATTGTAGTGGAATTGCGGTTTCCACTAATTTCTGAGAATGATCTTGCATTTGAAAACTGGTAGATTGATTAGTATTAGGATTTGGTTGTGGCGTTTTCAATTCCTTAGAAAAATTTTCCCATTCATTCTTCAAATATTTTGGCTGAGACTTCTCTGCCTGATCAAGTGTATTTTGGATATGTTGAATTTCATGGGAAGATGATCCAGTTCTATTAATTTTTCCTTTCTCTTGCATTTCAATCTCTTTGATTAATTTATCAATCACTTTTTCTGGGCTCTCATTTCTTTTTTCAAATTCATTATCATAGTGATCCAAATTTTGAGATTTATGTTCTGATTTCCCTGACTCATGATTAGATTTATCTTGGGATTCATCCTCATACATGTATTTGGCTTCATTATTCAAGCTAATACTTCGAGTCGGCATGTGGACATCTACAATAACAATAAATCCAAAGGAATTCTTTCCAATCTCTTATTTATGTATGTTTTGAAGACTTAAAATTCATTTTGACTAAGCTGACTGGATGCATTTTTTAGTACATATGGGAACTTCTCAATGCCTTGAAAGAAATCATCAAAAATATCTATCTCTTTCAAGAAAGGTTTCAATTTCAGCTCTATAGTGAAATTATTAATCACATCATTGGGGTCGTATGGCCGCTTTGCCATTACAACCAAATTTAATAAATTAATATTTGAAACTTCCTTGAATGTATGACCAATATTAAAAAGTGAAAAAGTACCACACTGCAAAGGGAAATTAGGCCAAATGGCCTTCTTGGAATCTTTGAGTTGCTTAGAAATACCACTTACTACAAGTTGGTAAGAAATTTCTCTAGCAAGTAGCTTGTCAAGAACATAATAGGGCACGACGCGAGGAGAAGCATAACTCCCGAAAACTCTGACATAGGTGAAATTTTCTTCGAAAAAACATATGGCAACGGGAAAAATGTCTCTACAAGCCTCTTTGGAAATCCTAGGGGCTTTATCATTAAATATAATATGATGTATAGGTAGCATGACTCCATTGCAAATTTTGTAAAAATGTAAATGAAAATCTGACTCCCAAGGGCTCTGTGGTAAATATGGATGGGAGTGGGGTCTTGGGTTGTCCATTTCCATCCCATGGTAGGAAAATTTGAACAAAATCAAATTGCATCCATAACATAGGCACTCATGTAAAAGGGGGGTACTTCCCTAGAGGAAACACTTCTTTTACTTATATACTCCATGATATTTTTGGCCAAATTATCAGACAGGATATTTGACCAACTCATAATTGAAGAATTGACGATTGTGTCAATTAACGAGGCCCAGTCTACAGAAAACATAGTAGTATCTAGCTTTGCAAACAATCTACACAACATTCCAGCAGCATAGCAATAAGGGGAAGGTAATTGTGTTATAGGGTACATACCAAGTTTGTCCCGTTTCAACTTGTCTTGTTCATCCTTCCATCCCTTTATAAATTTCATCAGACTTGTATGTTTCTTTGTAAAGTTTTGGACAAAAGTTGTATCATAGTTCTGTTATGGGATGGGTAAGTGATACGTTTTCCCCAAATCTTGTGCTGTGAATGAACCAATATTCTCCATCTTTGAATTCTTAAATGTCGTATCTGCTATGTTTAGGTGGTCAATTACCCACTTAACCATATCTATATAGGGGAGAATATTTGGCCTCGTTGCTACTTTATGAAGGACCGAGCATGCAACATCGAAATAAGATGGGTCTAAGGAAGCTGACGCGTCTGATGTAGCGATTTTGGTTATTAATATTGGTTGTTCATCATTGAAGAGTTGGTACATTGCCTCCCATGAGGAACTGCAACAATCCTTGTTGCGGGTTGTATCTGAGAATAATGGAGACATCTCTGAGTTTTCAATAGCTGATGTTTGGGAAATTTCCTTACCTTTCTTGTTCATTCCAGTTATCCTTACCTCATCAAGTGGTTTCCTGAATTCAAGTGAACAAAGCAAACTTAGATCTGAGATGAATGGAGAGAAGGGTAGAGTTAAAACAATATAATAAAAAATCTGGCGCTCAATCATTCAAAACATGCTCGAAGTAGATATCAATCTTCCAAACCTTACTCCCATTAAATGCCGTTAAACACTGATAATTCTTCCTATCAAAACTTTACATAAAATGTCTATTCTATCATTTTAAGACGTTAGATCTTATAATCCGGTTGATTAGATATGAATGATTTATCACACTTGAATAATAAGTATAAATATCACATATCACACCTCTAAAACGTTACTATTAGTTATGTTTCTATCACCGATGAATTTTATGAAATGCGATCTACGCAAATCACAGGTCGCAATTTCTATATGGTAATAAAACTTACATTTGGTTATTTGCTATTATTGAGATTCAACAAGATGATGAGCTTAGTGAAAAGAGTCACCTTCACTAAGTGGGCCCGCAGGCTATTTTTGGTGCAAGTCTATTTTAGACATGGTAATCATATTTCAGAAGTTGCAGGATGCTATTTGTGGATGGTTGGTCAAGTTGGAAAAATAGATGAAATTATATTTTTAGAATATTGGGTGAAGTCTATTTATAGATTGTCGATCTAAAAATAGAAGTGTCGATTATTATTAGCTCTTAGTAATAATCCGACAATAAAAAACAACTTATTTTCTTGGAGCACTTAGTTTCAGTGCACAGATTTGGAAAATCAGTGGGCCGAAGGAATTACACAATTCCTAGGGTTTACTGGTGGTTCATGCATGGAGGACTCAGTTAGAACTGAAGTGGCAAAGTTATGACAGAGTTGGAAGAGTAGTTCATGGAGTTGTATTCAGTTAAACTCAGTTAGACTCAGTTGAGCTAGTTGTATCTAGTCTAACTGAATGATACACTAGTGAGAGTGGAGTGAATTGATTAGTCAATTAATTCAAAAATCATAACTCATTAATCAACTAAACAATATAGCAGTTAACTACAGTGCATGTCAGTTCCAGTGGAGAGATAGGTGAAAGGGCAAGATGGACTATCTGTTGTGACTATAGTGATGCATTGATTGCATCACACACACATTGAAGTTGACAATGAGGATTGCGTAGTCAAGGCAAGGGTAATTCAAATTCATTCAAAGCTATTCTTCAACAGGGATTGTGTAGTGGAGGCAGGCTAGCAGGAGGGCAGAGATCGGTGCATGGATTTGCATATTTCTTCTATGTTAGTGTATGACGATTGATTGTACTGAGAGCTTGATGTACTAAGATTTGTATGAGATTGTTACATGATCTCCATGATACATAATATATTATAGTTGGGGTTTTCAGCTTCAGGATTTCCCGTTAAACAACTGTGTTATGTGTGATTGTTTTTATTTATGCTTCACATGTGTTTGCAATTAATTTTCCGCAAAATATTAACAGTGGAATGATTCTGTATTTTGCAAGAATTTAATATTTGAGATTAGGGGAATCTGGATGTATGCATGCTTAGTGTATACTAATTTCTACATGGTATCATAGCAGTGTTATTCTTGAAGATTGCAATTGTGAAGAATTTTTGAGTTTGTACTGGTGGACAATTCGAATTTGCTACAGAAGATTCTTGGTGCAGAAGTTGAGTATACATTGAAATGTCTTTCAATGGGTTGTGATTGGAGTATGCCCTTGATGGGAGCTCAAATTACATAGCCTGGAAGGATAGGATGGAGGCAGTGCTAGAGGATAATGGACTGAAGGAGTTCATCGATAGTGATGTTCCTAAGCCGGGATCTAGCAATGCTGCATTACTTGATGCATGGAAAAAGAAGACAACAAAGACAAGAAGAATTCTGTTGGAAGGTGTGAAGGACCATATTGTGTCCAGCCTTCACAGGAAAGCCACTCCATTCTTAATGTGGAAGGCTTTGACAGATTTTTTCCAAAGCAGAAGCGACCAGAGGAAGTTGGCACTTAAAGACAAGCTCAGAAAAATAAAAATGGAGAAGGGAGACAATATTCCAAAATATCTCACGAAATTTGTCCACTGCAAGGATGAATTGGGAAGTGTGGGGGTTACTGTTGATGATGAAGAATTTGTGATCTTGGCTCTCCTTGGGCTTCCAAAGAGTTGGCATAGCTATGAAGACTCTGTCAATGGACGGGAGAAACTGCCGGGATGGGAGCGACTTTGGTCAGATCTTGTGCAGGAGGAGATAAGGCAGGGTACCAGGGATGGATCTTCATCAAAGAATGAAGATGAAGAGAATTACGCTTTGGCTGCCAAAGCAAGGAAAGGGAAAGGGAACAAATTTCCTTCAAAATCCAATGCTAAAGGCAAGAAGCAGGATTTGTCCAAAGTGAAGTGTTTTCACTGTCACGAACATGGGCATTTCGCCACTAACTGCCCACAGAAGAAGAAGAACAAGAAGGCTACTGGAGCTGCAGCTAGAGAGGCCTTAGCCTCACAATTTGAACTTGATTTCTCTTTGATCACATGCTTGGTTTCAAGCTATATGGGATTGGTGTGGTATCTTGATAGTGGTGCATCTTTCCATATGACGGGAGACAAGGAGTTGTTTAGTGACTTGGAGGAGAAGGACCTCTAGATGCATATAGAGATGGGAGACGATGGTTGATATAGTGCGACCGGCATTGGGAACATTACCTTTGAGAGGAAGTCCGATAATCCATTTTTGTTGAAGGATGTTATGCATGTTGCAGGTTTGAAGAAGAACTTGGTCTCGGTTGCAATGTTGGAAGACAAAGGTTATGATGTTTTTTCAGTGAGGGAAAAGATTTTCTTTGACATAAAACAATAGGTCAAACCAAGAAGATAGGGATTCGAGTTAAGAATCTCTACCAAGCAGAAGAAGTGGTGATCCGGGATGAGGGCGAATTATGGCACAGGAGATTGGGCCATCTTCACCATGGCGCTTTTAATATTTTGCAAAATATTTCTACTGGACTTCCCAAGGGTACCCTTGCACATTCAGATCAGTGCAAAGGATGTACTATGGGTAAGTTTGTGAAGACCATCTTTCACGAGAAGGAGAACCGTGCTTCGATGATCCTGGAGAGACTTCACACAGACGTGTGTGGACCTTTCTCGGTTGCTTCAACAAAAAAACACATGTATTATGTTATTTTTTTTGATGACTATTCTCGTAGATGCTGGATCTTCTTCATGCAGAAGAAGAGCGAAACATTCTCAAAGTTCTGTGAGTTTAAAGAATTGGTGGAGAAGGAGTCGGGGAAGCAAGTGAAAGCTCTACGGAGCGATAATGGTTGTGAATACATCTCGGGTGAATTCAAAGACTTTTGTAGCAAAGAAGGAACTCAAAGAGAACTCATAGCGCCTCATAACCCACAGCAGAATGGGGTCACTGAGAGGAAGAACAAAACGATCGTGGGTGCTGCATGACCAGGGCCTACCGATGCACTTGTGGGCGGAAGCATGCAACACTGCGGTTTATGTGCAAAACCATTTTCCTCATAGAGTACTTGGCATGAGTACACCTGAAGAAGCTTTTACTGGTAAGAAGCATGATATTTCTCATTTGAAGATTTTTGGTTCATCTGTTTACATTCATGTGAAAAAGGATGCCTGGAAGAAGCTGGAGCCGACTGCAGAAGTTGGGATATTTGTGGGGTACACAGAAACACCCCATAATTATCATGTGTATTTTCCAGATAGTCAGATGACTATGGTGCGACGGGATATAAAAATTAATGAGGTGAAAGCCATGAAGTTGTCGCTTGAGAGGGAGCTACACTTGCATGCAGAGGAGGAACTTCTTGTTCCCAAAGATGAGCCTCTAGATGTGGATCAGCCACAGGAGGATATTCATGGAGTGGAGGAGTCCACTCATGCAGAACCAAACATTAGACAAGGCATAAAGAGGACCACAGAAGCTGAGAGACTGAAGCTTGATGCGACAAAAAATGTAGGAGTCCCCACATCACAGCGCAAACAGAGACAGTCACCTGACCTATTTACTGGATACATGGCTCTTATGAGCAAGTGTATCGTGACAGAGCCATATTCTTTTGAAGAAGCAGTGCAGGAGCCCACATGGGTAGATGCCATGGTGGAGGAGTATGACTCCATTGTAAAAAACAGTGCTTGGGAGATTGTTCCAAGGCCGGTGGGAAAATCAGTTGTAGGATCAAGATGGATCTACAAGGTAAAGCAAGCTGCTAATGGGAGTGTCGAGAAGTGTAAGGTAATATTTTTTTCCCGGGGCTTCTCACAGATCGAGGGGATTGACTATGAAGAAACCTTTGCACCTGTCGCACAATATTCTTCCATATAGACCATCCTTGCTCTCTCAACGCAGATGGGTTGGCACATTCATCAGATAGATGTGAAGATTGCGTTCCTTAATGGGATCATTGAGGAAGAGGTGTACATTGAGCAGCCTGAAGGATTTGAGATCTTTAGCAGTGAGTCTCATGTGTGCAGGCTCAAAAGAGCGTTGTATGGGCTGAAGCAAGCACCACATGCTTGGTACACTCGGATCGAAAACTATTTCACTAGACTTGGCTTCACCAAGAGTGAGGCAAATGCAAACCTGTACCAAATTGTGGTGGAGGGTAAGCTTTTAATCATTGTTCTTTATGTTGATGATTTAATACTAACAGGTGATGAGCAGTTGATACACTAATGCAAGGCAGATCTTGCAAAGGAGTTTGAGATGAAGAATTTGGGCCTCCTTCATTATTTCCTTGGATTGGAAATATGGTAGCGAGAAGGTGAACTGTTTGTGTCTCAAGGCAAGTATGCCCGAGAGATACTGGAGAAGTTTCACATCCAAGGCTACAAGCCTATCGACACTCCTCTTCCAGGAAATTGGAGGAAAGAGGATGCTACATCAACAAAGGTAGTGGATTCCACTGTTTATCGACAGTTGGTGGGTTTGCTCATGTATTTAGTTAATACAAGACCGAACGTATGCTATGCAGTGAACCAGCTTTCACAAGCAATGGTTAAGCCTACCAAGCTCTTTTGGGAGGCAGGAAAGCATGTCCTGAGATATCTCAGGGGCACATCTGAGTATGGTTTATGGTACAGACATACAGATGAGGTGAAGTTGCATGGCTTCATGGATGCAGATTGGGAAGGAAGCCTAACGGATAGAAAGATCACATCAGGAGGGGTTTTCAGTATCGGATCTACGACATTTTATTGTTACAGTAGGAAACAAAGATTCGTGGCACTCAGTTCAACGGAAGCAGAATACATGGCATCAAGTCAAGCTGCATGTGAGGCTATCTGGATGAGGAAGATCCTGGTCGGTTTGTTCGGTTCACATTTAGATCCTACAGTGATACATTGTGATAATCAGAGTTGCATTAAACTCTTGATTAATCCTATGTTTCATGATAGATCTAAACATATTGATATCCAGTATCATCATATCAGAGATTGTGTGCAGCGAAAGATCAGGATGCAGATATTCTGATGAAGGCGCTCACCAGGAGAAAATTCGAATACCATAGAGGCAGGATTGGGGTGAAAGATAATCCCTATCTTGTTGAGAGGGAGTGTTGAGATTCAACAAGATGATAAGCTTAGTGAAAAGAGTCGCCTTCACTAAGTGGGTCTGCGGGCTATTTTTGGCGCAAGTCTATTTTTAGACTATGTCTATTTTTAGACATGGTGATCATATTTCAGAAGTTGCAGGATGCTATTTGTGGATGGTTGGTCAAGTTGGAAAAATAGATGAAATTATATTTTTAGAATATTGGGCGAAGTATATTTATAGATCGTCGATCTAAAAATATAAGTGTCGATTATTATTAGCTCTTAATAATAATCCAAGAATAAACAACAACTTATTCTCTTGGAGCACTTAGTTTCAGTGCACAGATTTGGAAAATCAGTGGGCTGAAGGAATTATGAAATTCCTAGGGTTTACTGGTGGTTCATGCATGGAGGACTCAGTTAGAATTAAAGTGGCAAAGTTATGACAGAGTTGGAAGAGCAGTTCATGGAGTTGTATTCAGTTTAACTCAGTTAGACTCAGTTGAGCTAGTTGTATCTAGTCTAACTGAATGATACACTTGTGAGAGTGGAGTGAATTAATTCACAAATAATAACTCATTAATCAATTGAACAATACAACAGTTAACTACAGTGCATGTCAGTTCCAGTGGAGACCCAATGGAGAGATAGGTGAAAGGGCAAGATGGACTATCTGTTGTGACTATAGTGATGCATTGATTGCACCACACACACATTGGAGTTTCCAATGAGGATTGCACAGTCAAGGCAAGGGTAATTCAAATTCATTCAGAGCTATTCTTCAACAAGGATTGCGCAGTGGAGGCAGGCTAGCAAGAGGGCAGAGATCGGTGCATGGATTTGCATATTTCTTCTATGTTAGTGTGTGATGATTGATTGTACTGAGAGATTGACGTACTAATATTTGTATGAGATTGTTACATGATCTCCATGATACATAATATATGATAGTTGGGGTTTTCAACTTCAGGCTTTCCTGTTAAACAACTGTGTTATGTGCGATTGTTTTTATTTATGATTCACATGTGTTTGCAATTATTTTTCTGCAAAATATTAATAGTGGAATGATTCTGTATTTTACAAGAAGTTAAATATTGTGAGATCAGGGGAATCTGGATGTATGCATGCTTAGTGTATACTAATTTTTACAGCTGCAAAATACGAAGTGCGCTAAGGAATCATGATTATGTGCTTTATCGAATCTTTGAAGTTTTTTTATTGTTGTTTTATTAATTCGTCGGGTCCGACTCATCGCAACCTTTACTGAATTTTCAGATGTTGATTGTTTTAAAAGGAGCGATGTGATTTATTTTTAAAGTGGTGTTTAAAGAATTTGTAACAGGAGTTTTATATGACTAAAAAAAAGGTTATAATGCATATCGCATCGCAACACTTTATTATGTTTTAACTTATTCACTTGTAAGTTATGAGATTTGCGATGAGCGCTAAGAGATCAAAGCGAAAAGGGAAAGAAAACTTTATTTCCTAAAGTTTTAGACTTAGGCTAAGATAAAATTAAGCTTATAAATTTTATATTTATTTTAAAGGGTCCCCATTTAGTGAAAGTAAATGGGGGGTGTTGTATAGTACAATAGAAGGATAGAGTCCACTTGTAGCTAGACACCATCACACAGTTTGGGGATGCCATCGCAGAATACCGAGCTTTGTACTAATATGTGACTGAGAAGCATCAAGTGGAAGTTTCTGAGCTAGAGTTTCCTCAAACTCAAGCATCATAATATTTTTTCTTGTTAGGTTGTGTTGTGTAAATCAACAAATCCCATTATTTTAAGCCATAATAACTTTAGGAAATAATGGGGACCCTTTTAATTTTTAGAGTTTAAGAAAATAAACCCTTAGAGTATTTTTTTGATAGGAATAGGGGTCAAAAAGGGATGAAGACTTTAAAAATTGTCTTTCCAAATGCTTAAGTGGAGATAAATCGCATTTCGCAAATCAAAAAATCATTTACATAACGAAAATAATGATTTGAAATATCTTTGCGATCCAATGAATATAACTGAAACACTTTTATATGAGGAAAAAGCCATATTTTTAAGTAAATCTAATAAAGAATACCGTGGGATCGACTTCTGCCACATCGGCTTATCGCATTTCGCAAATCGTAGTTTCTCCCAACACTCTTATTTGCTCCTGCTCATACTCGCCAATGCGATAAAGCATGTCGCATCACATTATCGCAACAAACTCAACCATGCTATTTTGTTACCACTCATAATCACCGATGCGATAAAGCGATCACATCGTAGATCGCATATTGTACACTCATTACACAAACACATATTGCATGTTGTTAATCTCGCCGATATTGCGATTGTGATATCACAATCAACAGAAAGCTAGCTCGTCAGTATTTAATGAAGAGATTACACACGAGTCATGATGTAATGCGATATATCTGGTTTTAATTGAGTAATTATCATATTGGCATGATAATCCATATCGGTTATCAATTTCATAAATTAACGGTTTTATCACCTATACCACCATAATTATTTCCCTGCAACGATCATGCAATTCATATCCCATCAACATTCAAAGTCTCATCCATTTGCAATGTGTCTATTGACTACATAATTTGTGCGTATTGTAAAACTCAAAGGTTCCTACTTCCCACTTACTCTTTCTTACTTATTTACAGGCAAGTTCAAGTAATCAAAGTTCTTCTGAAATGTCTAAGGATTTGAAGAAACAAAAGAAGCATATGGCTCCCGTTAATCCTGTGCCTAATACCTCAGAGAGAACAAAGATGTTGCCCTTGTTTACAGATACAACTTGCAGACTTGAAAGTGGATCCTCTCTATGGGAATCTATGTATAAGCTATTTGAAGGCAAGAAACCATGCAAAATCCAGAGAAAAGCAACAACAAATGCCCCAAATTCTTCTGAAGCTATAGTTGGAGATGTAGCCAATTCATTTCTTCACCGAAATTGAAACAAGGCCCAAGATACTACCATATAATGATATGGTAAGGTGGATTATCGACAATCATAACATCGAGGAAAAAAATTTCCTTACTAGTAGAGGAACAATGATTGGTTCCTTTAAGGCGGAAGACCTGAAGCAAATGTACCATCTTCCGGACCTTGATAAGATTTATGATAAATAATTCCTTGCAAAATTCGGTAAGGAAAATGAACTCAAATCAACACCAATAAAGCAGTGGAGGAGAAATCCTAACAAACACAATAACGATGAAAAGAGTATGTATTCTACTAATTCTCTCGCAAGTCCCTATTGATATATCTCAGATATGATGTCTAGACTTTTTGGTCAGTCAAACCCAACTAGATTCTCAGTAGAATGGGTTCCCCTTATGGAAGCAGCAGCTGATGGTTATGTTATGGATTGGGGCAATATTCTATTAAATAATATTTCCACCCAATTTTTAGAATACAGAAAGAATCACTCTATCTCTTCTAAAAAATTCCTCCATTTTATATGAGTGGTTATATTATGGATGCTGTATGTTTTACATCAGATTTTCCAGCCATGGGTTGGAAATGGACTACTGAAGATCCCCTTCCCATTCATGTATTTCCTAGTATTCCCTGGGAGTCCAAATATGAAACTCATTTTTACAGAATCTGTCATGGAGTTATACTTCCCCTTTTTGAAGCTGTTTTTAATGAGAAAGCCCCTAAACTTTCGAAAGAGGCCCAAGCTGAATTTTTTTCTATAGGAAAGTGGTTTGGTGAGGAGTCATTCACCTATGTACGAGTATTTGGGACACTGGCTCATCCACATGTCTTACTTCTGTATGTTCTTTATAAACTTCTCACAAGAGAAATCACATACCAATCCATGTGAAATTGTTTGACTAGATTTTTGAAAGAAGCCAAGAAGGCGTTATGGCCTTCCTTTCCAATTAACTATGGGGTGTATGGACTAGACAACTACAAGCATGCTATATTGGAAATTGGCCAAATAGAGTGTATGAAATTGTTTACAATTCCAAACAGGCAATATGATCCCCTGAGAGTGGCCAATAACTTCACTACTCAAGTGAAAATCAGACCCTTTGTGCACGAAGATGATGATTTTGACGACTTGTTTGAGTTTGGTTAAAACTATGCTGCAATTAAGAAGTTGGAAAATTTATGCCTTCACCCACCACAACAATTAAAGTTTCAGTAATACAGAAACGAAAGACTGGAGACAATTCCACTCAAGATATTGAATGTCTCTCAAACCATGACTCAGAAAGAGAATGAATTAGTTATTAAGGATACTAAAGTCCTTAATACACCAGATCAGGAGAATTCATTTGAAGTTCAAACAATAGATCTGGATTTCACCAAAAATCTCAAATATGTCTGGAAAAAGTTTGACCTCAAACTCCAATAAGAGCAGACATCCATGATTATTGAGCAACAAGAGACTGTACAAACTCCCACTTCTACAAGTCAGAACTTGTTTATTGCTGGGCCTTCTAACAAAATGTTAAGTATGGAGAGAATGGAATACATCCTAGCCTTCCCGACCTTTGAAATTGTTTTGAAAATTAAATAAATACCTCCCATGGACATATTTTATAGTCCTAGGCACAAATATGTTGTTAGTAGGCAGAAGAAAAGGAGAAGAACAGAGCATAACCAAACTCTCACTCAAGAAGATATGTTAATGGATGTTGTTTGGAAAGATACTGAGTCAAATCCTTCATAGGATCTAACTTGGTTATCACAGTTTGCAGGTGCCTATGCATCCGCAACTATTGGCAAGACATTAGAGATTCATCAAATGATGAAGCAAAAAGATGAAAAGATACTTCAACTTGAGGCAGAGTTACAAGAAGAAAAGCAGAGTGTTAGTCAACAACTACAGGTACAAATTGCAGAACTGCAAGAGAGCCTGCACCAATTGAAGATTCAACATCAAGGTGAAATTAGTACTAAAGATACTCAAACTCATCAATTACAACTCTCCATTGAGCAAATGAAAGATGTTCCAAAGATTTATGAGTTTAGGAAAGAAGCTTTAGAATTAAACACGTTATTGGCACAACAACAGGTCATCTTTTGTCAAAAATTAACCAGCATTCTTGAATTATGTGAGCAAAGCGATTCACTTGTAAATCACATTGCTGATATGAGAATTAGTTTTGATGACGTAGATGAGAAGGTATCCAAATTTGTTACTTGGCAGGATTTTTATGATGGCCGAAAGGCCAACCTGCCTAGAATTGGAGAATCAAAGAAATAAATATTGTTCAAATATTGGGATATACAACTAAAGAAAGCAGAAAGGGCAATAACCAGAGCTAAAGACATTGCCACAAAAATTGTGGAAATTGTTAGCCATAACCTGATCGCAACAAATCTCATAGATAGATGTCCTCCTAGTGCATTACCCTTGGTAAAAGACTTGATAAGGCGATGGCAGGAAGTGTCAAAAGTAAAAGAGGAGCACATCAAGAAAATAGAAAATTTAGATTGGGAAAGATACTGGAGATATGTAGTGAAGCCTCAGATCCAATGGCTCATGCTTCATTGTCTTACAGATACATTTTGATACATGCTACCTCCATTATCTGATGCTATTTTTAATGGGCACCTATGCATTAGGCTAGGCCAACCTCCCGAGGTTTATCCTATGCTTATATTCTTCAAATCAAGGAGAAAATGGAAAAAGGGACAACAGGACAACCCTCCAACAAATCACCCCTTTAATTTTTTGTTTCTGTTTTTATTTTACTTACTTTAAGGAGAGTTGTTTGAAACCTCCTCAGTTTTTATTGTAATGACTATTTTAAGACTCATTAGTTTTATATTTAAACCCCTTCATGTCTTTTAAGAAGGCATCGTAAAATTTTGAAAATAAGACTTTACTGATGTTGAACTTCTGTACTCTTAAAGTTTTATAAGTAGAAAAGGTTGGACCAAGATTTATTTCTCAAATGAGCTAAGTAAATATATATATGGTACTTTTATCTTATATGTTTCATTTAAGTTTCAAATGAGAAATAGTTCATTGATCTTATGATGTGTTTTTTCATATATATTTTTTGAACACAGTTTGACACCAATTCACTTTTGAATGTGCTATTCTGTTAACATTTATATGTATATGCAATACTTGCATTTTGTAAAAGTTGCGATATAAGCTTCATCAAATTGATTTAATTAAATTCTTAATTAAGTCAATTATCTTAAATTTTTTTCATATCTCTAAATGAATGTATGATATTTATTTGCACTCATTGAAATATTATTTCTTTAGATCGCACAAGGAAAAGGTTTCATCCTGGGATAGATAGAGATAGATTTAGAAATATAGATATAAACAGATAGATTTACTGTTTATTGCAAGCTTTCTTATTTTTCCATCTATCAAATTCCACTTAGAGATAAAATAATTCATTCACTCCAACTATATTAAATTGGGAAACTGGTCCCACAAATCTAGTCGGAGCCACCATTCCAAACGGAAAAGGGACGGTTTTCAAGTCCCCATCTAGGTGGTTTTCCCCGATGTTGTTGCACCGATTTTTGGGGCCTCAACATTTTTGGCGCTAGAAGGAGGGCCATACGACTATGAATGGCACCAAAGCTTAAATTAAAAAGTAAATACCATCACTAGAGTCAATCTCCCTTCGAATCCACAACTTCTAGTCTCGTTTCAAAATGTCCTCCTCATAAATCATAAGTCATCCATTCTCCTCCTCAATATCCTAGTTCTGTTCATAAAGAAATCCCCTTAGAATATACTCCAGAGTCACCTAAAGTACAAACGTTGATAAAGCAATTGGAAGAAATTTCAATTTCAGCAGAAAAACCTATACTTTTGGAAGCCTGAGAAGGTAGTGTCACTTTGATTTTTGAAGTCCCTAGTGTATTAAAACGATCTAAGAGTGATAAAATTGGAGTTATCCATTTCTAATTTCCTCTTCATTCTCATCGAAATAAAGCTCTTACTTCAGAACAAAATCATCAAGTAGTGAGATTCAATCTGTTTCTACCTCTACAACAACATCAATCATTCTTCTCTCTCTTTCATCTTCTCAAACAAGTTCTTCATTAATCATTAATCCTTATTATTCTTCTTAGTCTACAACTACAACTACAAGTAATATTAGTTCCATAATCGTTTCTTCCATACCTTCAACTATTATTAGAACTACTTCTTCTACTTCAAATCCTCCTTTAGGACCACCCAATCCTCCTCTTCATACAATGGCTAATAGACCTTGGAAAAATCCTGGAGTTGTTCAACAACTAGGGCCCCTTCATCCTTTACCTAAGATTCCTGAAACATGGTTGCCTAAGTATAATCCGGATGATGGATTACCTGAAGCATAACATCTCCATAATTTAATGCTTTCCATAAA